>WOVY01007651.1:0-40753 GCA_013436015.1 Rhipicephalus annulatus | reverse complement strand
TCACATAAACTTGGCCTTTTTTTTATAAGCTGAAAAAAACAACAACAATAGGACTGCTGTGGAGAGCATACACAAGGAATGTGGATAGCCAAACATTTTAATAGGCATGGCAGAAAAATAGCAAGTGTTCCATGCAGTTGAAGATAAACAATAAGAGTTTTTGGGGGATTTCCGGCAATGAAATTATTGCACACCATTTTTGTTCTCACCATTATTACATATACAGAAAAAATAATTCAAGGTGACCTTGTGTACCCATACGCGTGAATCAAAGTGCGTAGATTTTATGACTAGCATGCTTCACATGTGATTGAAAAACTTTGAAGGGCATTGCTTTCAAATTTGAGTTTCATTCTTGTTGGGAAAAAAAATTCGGACCTAATGCCTATAATGCAATAATGCAATAATTCTGGTATAGAAATTTGCCTATTGCCTATAAAAACACCAGAACTCGAATGCATTTTCAATTACTGAGCAGGACAAGAAATCACGTAAGTGTAAAATACTTCGCAACACGTGCAAGAACATATACCAAGGAAGGAAGCGTTCCTTAGCCCACAAGCCCACACTTGTCTTCCGTTCTCTGTTTCGCACTGTGAAAAATAAATTCAGAATGATCATCCCATCCGTGTAACATTGCACTATCCTTCCGGAGTCTCGTTTCCTTCAAGTCTACTCACATGATAGAGTGATCTCAACCGCGGCGGTCGCATCTCAATGGATGTGAAATGGTAGAGGCCCATGTATTGGGTGATGTCAGTGCATGGTAAAGAACAGCAGATGGTCGAAATATTGGTAGCCCTTCACAGTGGCCCTTCTCTGAATACATCGTGGTTCAGGGATGTCAAACCCCAGATAATAATATTACGTGGTAGAGCGATCCTCCGAAACCACATTATACTTCGATCAAAAAATTTAATGACGTCTATCCTGTTACCTAGTGTCGTACAATGGTGCACTACTGTCTATATAACTCTGAAACCGTAACGTAGTAAGTCTCTACTGGATCGAGAGTACTCTTGTACTTACGACGGCAGGTCATTTTGCACATTTCTTTCGAGTCGAAACGATTCCTGTTCCCGCCACAGCCTCCGTAGTAGAAAATTGTGCAGCTGCTAGTCGATTGTTCAAAGTACCAAGCCGGTATACGTGCTTTGCAAGGACCAGGATCCCGTGGTAAGTCACAAGCGCCAGGTCGTTTTATTTGAGCTGAAAATTAAAAAAAAAACTGCGTTAGCTAGACCTTTACAAAAAGCACTCATCGATTAGTACAAGCGAACCAAATCAAATTTATATGGTTTATCTTTTTTTAGTTATCTTCACATATCCTTTTTCACGCAAGTCCCAAGTAGAGAATTTGGTCCATGAGAAGTAAAAATTTGGTCTGAGCACTTACGAAAATCTGCGGCTATAGTCTTCTTGAGGAGGACTATTCCTATAAGCAAAGTAAGTTAGGCAGAGAAAAGCCGTAAGCAGGCACTATTTAAGTTGTATGAGTAGATAGCTAACACCAACAAATAGGTGGTGGCCTGCTTTATCCAGTGCCGTCACTGCATGAGTAAGTACGGCATATACGCTTTGTACGGACTTCAAGCTCTTCCGTGAGTAGTCTACGTTCTTCTGTATTTGTTATTCGTAGGGTTTTATATGACAGCTTCCATGTGCTGCCCTACATGGCTGCAATTTTTTTCTTTTCATTTGTCGCTATTTATCCCAAACACGCATGTAATGTTTCCAGATAAAATTCAAGGAGCGAGATGGTGGTATTCATACAGCGATACAGGATTGTTGCAGTAAACTATTAAAGGTGGGATGGGCACATGTTAGTGTTCTTATATAAGAGATAGCCTCAACAAAATAACTTAAACTAATCATAAAGATGGCCAAAAATAGTGCCTTAACATTGCTATTACTTCGCGAAAGTAACCAGGTTACTTTCAAACCTCTTAACAAGCAGTTCACCATTTATGCTCAGCGCATCTATACATTGCTCACAGAATGAACTGCATCATTGAAGCTTTAGTACGCCGACTTGTTGGTCTAATATCTGAAGATAGTTGCCTCATGATTCTACAAATTTGGCCGCTAAATATTGTTTTGATGTGAGAAGTTGAGATGACATGATGCCGATAGGACACGACCTGATAACGGCAAATACAAAATTTCCTGCAGAACTTCACTTTAAATTGTCGCGTCTCAATTCGTATAAAAACTGTACCCAGGGTTGAATTAGCCAGGGTTCGAAAAATTCTGATGAACTGGGCCCTCGGAATTGATGGGCCCCCCAAATGGCCAGAAAAAATGGCCGACTTTGTTGGTCTGTTCGAAAAAGTTCAACCCTATAGCGGAATTCTCCTGATAGAAACAGACTATCTATTTCAATATCCAATATACATGCTTCTAAGAGGTTGTTATTTGCATAACGTGTATAATCTTCAAGTCAGCTCACAGTTCTACAGTCTGGTGTAAACACCTTTTACTCGCCTGAAACCGTGCATCGTGTAGAGAGAAGGAACTGATCCAGCGGATAGACACATAGGGCAGCCTGACGAGTATTTTAGCACGTATGGTCCTAGACACAATGCGAATGCCATAGAGAGTTGTTCCTGTCTGAAAGATTGTTCAATGTGCTGGACAAAAATATATGGTATGCAGGTGCGCATAGGTGTGCTATGGTGTGCTTTCGTTATATTGTAAATAAAAAAAGACCACCTGCAAACTTCGGCAGTGCTTACACGCAGGCGACGAAAGCATGCGCGATTCAGCGAAGCTGAAGCAAAAAACAGGAAGCTATTTTTCACAAAGCCGCTCCCCGATTTTTAAGGAAAAATGTCCTCTCTTGAAATAAGAGTAAACAACGCCATAGATTAAGACGAATGGAAGAAACACACATGATGCTTAGACTGAACTTCCGAGTGTTGTATGCATTCATTTTTTTCGTCTTAACTTCACGAACAGTTTAGTCTTATTTCAGTACGATCCAACGAACCAGACAAATGTTGATGCTGTTGATGTGTCTTCATCTTCTGATATAGTTTATTATTACGATCACCATCTCTCTACGAGCTCCGCAAGAAAGATAATTCCCACGTGATAATAAACACTCCGGAGGGCCTTAGAATAAATATTGCTTGCGTTCTTTGCAGCTTAATGTGTATAGCGTTAAGTATCAAGCATCATCAGATGACAAGGCACGGAAAAAAGGAGGCAAGGCGAGGGGGGAGGGGCCCCCTTAATTTTCTGAGCCGGGCCATCTGCCCTCATTGTGGACTTGACTGAACAGTTTATTACAGCAACAATACAATGAAATCACAGAGATTTTTTTTCAACTTCACACATAATGTTAAGCAACGACATCAGCATTTATATGGTAGTTCTGTTTCATTTTAGGTCGAAAGTTTTTTATATAAAGGAAGCAGTCATGGTATACTTCAGTCAAAAGTAATTGGGAAAATAAGGAGGCTCCTTAAAATTATTCGCTTGAAGCAATTCAATATACAGCTTAACTGCCACTCTAACAGCAGGGATTCCTGCACTATTAGGTATAAGAGAAACTAATTTATTTATACGGTTTCATTATCACCAAGTCTTCGTATACACAGCAGGCAAGTTTCAACGATGCTGTTTTTCCGGTGACAGAATTACGAAAGTTTTCTTTATTACAACTGTGTTGTAGGAACTTTATTTCTTATAAAAATACATTTTAATTAAGAACATTTAGTACCTCCGTTTCTAGAAAATATACACAGCGAAAAAACGATGTCTATCCTGATGCCGCATATTGGTTATCATGCGCACGGCTGATACTTCATAGAATTGTTATCGAAACCACAACGAGTTAAAATAGCAACGAAATAGAGCTGTGCCTAATGGGAGTGACAAAGAGCGCTTTCCAAATAAAATACAACCACCTACCGTGCGCAAGCACTGCGAAGAACACAAGACCACGCGCATTGCTTAACATGGTTACGTATTTCAGTCTGTGGAATCGAGGGCTAGCTTTCTACATTATGATCTATTATCTACTGCACAAAGCCTACTAGGCGGACTTCGCTATAACAAAGCTTGAATTTGATGTTATGCAGACTGTTTTTTCCGTCTAGTTGGGGGGCCGGCACACTTGCAAATCCGCTCAGGTATTTTAAATAAAAGCTAAAACCCGCACAATGGTCCTTGTGCACTGTTTTTATTACGCGGCATTTCCGCAAGTGTCCTCCGACTTACCAATTTCAGCCTGCACATTCCAGACGCATTTCTTCGCAGTATTGTGGAAAGAAATCTAGGTACATCAACAGAGCGCGCGTGTAACACAGTGAAACACTCACGCCGTAAAGATCGCTATCTCAACATGGCGAGATCGTAAGGTAGTCACATCTCCTCTGATTCGATGTACAACAGCTTGGAGACTGTTAATCCGATGGTCAGTAAAGTCCGATGGTCTCCGGCAAAAACAAAACAAAAACAAATGTCACTACCGCAAGTACTCCGTACCAATGGGCAACCATGGTTGCCCATTTTAACTTTCGCTGCAGTGAAAGCTGAAACGTGCGGTCCCAGTGTTTCGCAGTGGGTTCAACTGGATGTGGCACTAAAGCCTTTTGCAAATACTGCTAACATGTTCACCCTTTTAAATGAGGTTGGACACACGTTTGGCTTGCATTTATCACAGTGTTTATTTCACATGCCGCACATTATGCTTCTAATGACGACGGTTACAGAGAAGTGTAATGTGTGGTCAAATGCGTTTCGTAAGGCGTTAATCACAGTGGTTGTGATCGAGCCACACGCGGTCACAGACATCGCCGAAAGCATCCTTGAAATCATCACACTGACGCCGCAACGCCGCATTGTTGCAAGCGTCTCACATCTCGAACTAACTCAGCGGGGAGGTATCAGGAAAAACAAGCGCATGGGCTCAGCGCCATGGCCACGATGACGTCACTCACAACGCAACCAATGGCGCGCGTGCTTGAGAACGACGCAACTGATAGAGCAACCCATCGAGACCACTTGTCACACCGCTGCCAGATTTTCATTTCTCCTAGCCATATAGGACTTTCCGTGAAAAAAAAAATAGGTGAAGGCACCCAAGTACCCTGGATAACCAATTACAGGTACCCTGGTCAACCATTATAAAACAAGGGTCAGGGTGAGGGCACTTCTTTTGGGGGCGAAGCTCCTTATACGTTATGGATTGTATGTCCCCTGTCGTCGTAGTCATCATAGTAGCCAGTTGCATTGCGTTGCATGTCAATAAAAACGGTGTCACAGCACATTCACGGAGTGAATTATGATGAGTGGGATGAAGTGTCCGTCAGTACATCCGTGCTTTCATGTGTTCATCCATCCGTCCATCCATGCATCCACCCGTGCACCCATACGTCGGTCTGTCCATGCGCCCATCTGAGCATACATCCATCTGTTTGTCCTTGCATGCATCAATGCGTCCGTCCGTGCATCCGACCGTGGGTCCATCCGTGCGTTCGTCCGCTTCGCCCCACTCGTCATCATTCACTTTGTGAATGTGCTGCTTTTTTTCGTCAGGAAGCAATTATAGTATGGGCAATCATGTTATGAAGTGGTAATAGATCTTGTTAACACGCGGAAAGTAGTTTCTTCCGTGAATACTTCGAAGTGAAATCTGTTACTCTCTGAGTTAATCTGCTCAACCTGTCGAAAATAGTGGTGTGAAACTTTCTCAGCCTAGGAAAAAATTCCAGAATTGAGTGTTTAGTCATCAACGGCTGAATGTGACATTACCATGGTTTCTTACAGTGGCCATTTGGGGATCAATTTCGGGACATCACATGACTTGTGGAAATCGGTTTTGTGTGAAGCAGTCGGAGACTAATTGGCTGCAGTATATTAGGGGCGAATCACCTTAGGGTATCATTGTGTCGGTGTGCGTTATTTGCTGCTGCTACGGGAACACGGGGTACCCCACAGGGAGCAGTGCTATCACCACTCCTTTTTCAACATTGCTATGATGCGCCTTCCAAGCGAATTGGCCAGGGTGGAAGGCACACAACACGCAGTATATGCCGACGATATTACAATCTGGACCACTGAAGGGAGCCTTGGTGAAATGCAGGAACGCCTTCAGCAGGCCGCATCCATAGTCGAGGCGTATGCCAACGATTGTGGACTCCAATGTGCTCCAAACAAATCAGAGCTTCTGCACGTTAGAGCGAAGCCAAGAGATAAGTCAGCCATACACATCTCCCTGTCTGGGGTTCCCATCAGAGAGGTGGAGGAGCTCCGGATTCTGGGCCTGTTCATTCACCACAGACTCGACCGGACTCCACTATAGCGAAACTCAAGAGAATAGGCGAACAGGTAGGGCGCATGATCCACCGCGTTTCCAACAAGAGGGGTGGTCTGCGGGGCAGGGACGCGCTTCGGCTCGCCCATGCCTTCGTGACTAGCCGGATCCTCTACGCCGTCCCATACCTTCGCACTAACAAGCAAGAAGACGAAAGAATAGATGCCATCATTCGTAAGGCTACTAAACGAGCTCTGGATCTCCCGGTGGCCACTTCCAACGCCAAACTGAGGGCGTTGGGTGTGCTCAACTCCTACCAGGAGTTGCGGGAGGCCCACCTTATGAATCAATATACGCGGCTCGTGCAGACGGCTCCCGGGCGCCGCCTGCTAAACCGCTTACATATACAGCACACTTGCACTGCAGAGGAGGCGGAGCGTATTCCGGAACTGTGGCGGCATATGCTCTCGGTCGCTCCACTCCCCAGTAACATGGATAAGCACACGCACGAAAGCAGAAGACAGGCGCGGGCTCGGACGCTTGAGAGGCAACACGGCTCCCGACCTGGTGTATTCTACGTAGATATAGCAGGGCCTTCGCCTACGGGATTTTACACGGCCTCTGTAGTTCACCGGGAAAAGCATGTCAATGGGCTCTCGTTCCAAGCACAAAATCCAGAGCGCGCTGAGGAAGTCGCGATAGCGCTTGCTGCTGCGGACCCCAACTCGAAAGTTATCATCACGGACTCCAGGAAAGCATGTACTCATTACTTGGTAGGAGAGATATCCCCCTAGCCAGCCAAATTCTAAAACGGGCTCTCGCTGATCCAGCCCCGAAACGCATCGTATGGGCTCCTGGCCATCAGGGCCTACGAGGTAATGAGGCCGCTGACGCGGCCGCCCGAGCGCTTACCCACCGGGCTCCTCACCTTGGCTCTTATGACTCGGAGGCCAATACACCGCTGCTGCGGTTCAAAGAAATTCTCACCTATTATCGTGACACTCACCGCCTTTACCCGGCTCCTGCAAAGGGGCTGAGTAAGGCGGAAGAGCGAACTCTAAGGCGCCTGCAGACAGGTACTCTACTCTGTCCTGCAATCCTAAAGCATTTCGATGCGAACACAGATGGGCGGTGCCCACACTGTGGGGAGACGTGTGATATCTTCCACATGGTGTGGGCATGTCCAAAAAATCCCCACCTACCCCCTTCCCCTACCCCTTCCCGAGAGGCATGGGAGACTGCCCTCCTCAACTGCTCATCACTAGAGTCTCAACGGGCTCTGGTGAGACGGGCGCGAGTAGGGGCCTCGTCATGCGGTGTCCCGGACTAGGACGCCGACCATGTAGCAGGGTCATGCTTTGGCCCCGTACCTCTCTTTTTATAATAAATGTTTTTCATCATCATCATTGCTGCTGCTGCGGTCGTAATGGTTCACTTGCTTGAACGCAAGACCAGGAGTTATCGCCCCAGCAATCGCCACGTGGCGAGAGAAACCGAATGGGACGCGTTGACTGAGAAAAAGTTCTTTCTGCAGTGGATGATACTGGTACCAGCTCGCCAAGGAGAAAAAGAATGCCTCCTCACCCGCGAAAGACCACTCCGATGGATCGCTCACGCTGCGCAACCGCTCACGAGCCACCCCGTATATATAGGCTAGAGTGTACTAGAAGCTTTTGTATAGGCACTGGATCTTAACCTGTAATGTAGTGCGGTGGAAGGTTTTAAAGACGATAGTCTTTCTTGGGGACCTTCGACGCAAAAATTTTGGTCTGTCTGTCTGTCTGTCTGTCTGTCTGTCTGTCTGTCTGTCTGTCTGTACACTTGTATGTTTGTCCACTCTTAACGGCACCGGGTACTTGAAACGGCCGAACCCATCCGCAGTGCCCATTAATGATGCTCAAGATTTACATTCATACTTGCGCAATTGTCAATTAAAAAGCAATTATTGCGCTTGTATGGGGCACTGTAACAGCACGTATATAATCTGCATGTGCGTTTTTTACTAGAAAAGACATACATAAGTAATTATAAGGTGTTGATTATTTTTCACGTCCCGGGTTTCGGCACCAAATATTAAAACGCCGTCGTCTTAATAAAAGCCGTAGCGCTTATCACGCTGCGCTGACCATGCAACGCTTGCACGAAAACGCGAGTGTTTCCAACCCTTTAGTGAGACGATACGTTGTGGCCCCTGCCCCGCCGCGGTGGTCTAGTGGCTAAGGTACTCGGCTGCTGACCCGCATGGCGCGGGTTCAAATCCCGGCTGCGG
Source organism: Rhipicephalus annulatus (assembly GCA_013436015.1). NCBI lineage: Eukaryota > Metazoa > Arthropoda > Arachnida > Ixodida > Ixodidae > Rhipicephalus > Rhipicephalus annulatus. The sequence goes on along the minus strand of WOVY01007651.1, from coordinate 32,222 downwards.
CGGCTGCATTTCCGATGGAGGCGGAAAGGTCGTAGGCCCGTGTGCTCAGATTTGGGTGCACGTTAAAGAACCCCAGGTGGTCTAAATTTCCGGAGCCCTCCACTACGGCGTCTCTCGTAATCATATAGTGGTTTTGGGACGTTAAACCCCACATATCAATCAACGTTGTGGCACCTACCTGTCGCTTTGCGTTCTACAACTTATCACCTCTGAGATGGGCGCGCGCACCCGTATCAGAGCCACGTGCTTCGTTTCCAAGAAAACTGCCACATGGCGCTCATGTTTCACTTGTTACATGCCTTGATGCACTCGTTCAGCTCCGCTGCGTGCTCGAAGCACTCTAACGCAGCGCCTCCAGAATATCATTCACCGATTTTCTTGCGGAGAACATAAAAAAATGTTTTTTCACTCTCTCCACACGCAAGACTCTTCTTTCGAAGACACTTGCAGATTAACATGCAGATACGGGGCCAATTTTTTATTGTGCGTAGTTGAACTACAAAGATTAGCAGCACACACGTTATCTGGAAGCGGGCTTCATCCTTCTTCCCATCTCTCGTTTCGCGTTAGTGAAGCAGACTGTTACGTCTGCGAGTCCACACCAAACATCAATGCCTCTGCAAAAGGCAACCCGTGTCAAGGCCAGCAATCGAGCCCGCCTGACGCGACCAACTCAACGACGTCATCGAGCGGCGGCGCCTGTCTGTCACGCAGCGCACCGCGAGCTCCCTCAGCCCGCAAGCTCATTGAAGCTACCGGCGCCTTCCAGTCTGGCGAGTCTTACGCAATGTGGGGGAACGTCACTCATTCTTGGCTGCAACCACGCGCAGCGGCGGTCCCCATTGGAGGATTCCGACAGCGGCGCTTCTGGTTGGACATTTGATTACTCAAAGAATCCACCCAGTGCCTATAAAAAAAAAGCCCCGCGGAGCGTCGCGAGTAGCTGACCTATGCGTGAGAGAAGCTTTCGTCGGTTCGAGCCCCTTCACAGTAGGCGCGCCCGGTGTCCTTGGCAGCGGCGAGTTTCGTGGCGCCGGTCGTGACCTCGTCAGCAGTGTGCCTCGTAACAGCTTGCGAGAGAAGAAATCTCGGCTCTTCGAGTCTCTAAGCTGTCGGCCCCAATGCGGAATTTGTAACGCCTCTATTTCTTTGCTGTACATAAACCTTGCCTTAGCTCGCCGTCGTCTCGTCCGCTCGTCTATCAGCTCTGCGCAGAAGCAGTCGCGAGCTGAGAAACCTACGCTACCAAACGGCTGGCGACCGTGTCGGCGGAGTTCGCAGCAGTGGCGCCTTCGGGACCGTGTTGGCCTCTCGCCGTCATTGTAACAAGGCCCTGCCGCGGTGGTCTAGTGGTTACGGCGCTCGACTGCTAACGGGATGGAATCCCAGCTGCAGCGGCTGCATTCAGGTGGAGGCTAGATTGTTCGAGGCCTGTGTCCTTAGATTTAGGCGCACGTTAAAGAACACCAGTTGGTCGAAATAATCGAAGCCCTGCATTATGGCGTTGCTCATGATCATATGTTTCGGGACGTTCATGTAAGCCTAAACATTATTATTATTATTATATTATTAATATTATTATAATTCTTATTATTATTATATTATTATTATTATTAACAAATCTTAGAGAAGCAGAAATTCACTTGCTCACATGCTGGACCTTATCCTATTTTGTTCAGCTCCAGCTTTGAGCCAAGCGTTACGAATTCCATCGAAGTTTTTTTTAGTAAACTCAGTAGTTGTGTACACGTTATGGACTTACGGAAACGTTTACTACATTGGCTGCTAGATAGTATTTAAGGTCTGACTTAACGTCACAATTCATGTTATAGCACAGATTTCAGCATTTTCGAAACAAAGTGCGCTTTCCTGCTCGCAGGAAAGCGCACTTTGTTTCGCAAAGCGCACTTTGTATATCCAGCAATATAATGAGAAATTATATTTTACTTTCCTTACCGTATCCCTCCATGCTCTTGCAATGCATGATTGTAGCTTGCTGTATAGCAGGAATTAAGAAAGCAGCTATAGTGCCTAGGCTGTACCACGGCCGAGTATCGTGAAGATGGGGAAAGTCTGCCTTGTGCTTCGAGAAAGGCTGCGCCAAGATATTCCACACAAAGCCTGAAGAAGCCTAATGAGGGCTTTGCCCTTGAACCCCCATGAGTCCATTGGACAAGCAGTATTACAACATTGTAAAAATGTGAACCAATTAATACGCAACATTATCTCTATGAGTTTTACTTTATTTTACTTTTTCCCGTTGTTAACAACTTTTCATGAAAATTCCTACGACGGGGTGAACGGTAGTTACAATGGCTTCAGGGCGGCATACATGCTTGTATTAAACACTTGATTTTTTTCGTTCTTATCAGAAGGAGACACAGGAATTATATGCTTACAGGGCTGCTCGGTGGGTATGGCTGGGAGGGCTGTCGACTATGAATTTCGGAGCGTCCACGTTCATTGGACCAAGTTGATGGTCCACCTATTCTTTGGTTATGTGGCCTGTGTGAGCCATTCCACGTCCCAGACGTAGAGAAGGGTCCTTGGTTAGTGGGCCAAGTTTGTGGTTCATTTACTGTTCGGCCGTGTGGGCTTGCTGGTTGTTGCCATCTTCCAGATGTAGGATAGGGTGCTTGATACGGAGGCATAGCTGGTTTTCTATTTGTTCCAACCGGTGAGGGGTATAGGTTACCATGCCACCCGCCAGTGGGCGGCGGGAGTCCCTGGTGAGGTTGGTAGTCCGGTATTCCGTTCCCTGTTCCGATTTGTGGCGGGTATGTGCTGCCCTGCCATCCTGTTTGAGCTTCTGGGTGTCCAGAGTAAGAGGTAAAGAAGGTAATTGATTCCTTATTCCTGTGGCCTGACTTTGCCATGGTGGCGCCCACACACTGGTTTGTCCTTGCAATGTACTTCTCATGCATGCATCACCCGCCTTTTTACCTGGGTGAAAATGGTGAAGGTTGAGATATATTTGTGAACTAAGTGAGTTATGTTATACTTCATGTCATTTCCTATTTGTGAGAACACGAAAATTTTTACGATAATTTTTACACAAGGAAGATATACATAATTAAAACAAAAATTTGTGTACTTACTGCTGCATCTATACAGACACTTTTGGCAACTTGAAAAACCGTTCGCGTTCTCAGCACACATTTTGCCTTCAAACATTCTGCAAGTGTTGCTTGAGGTGTCGAAATACCATTGCCTTGAGCTTCCCCAGCATGGCCTCGTCTTGGGCGGCAGGCTGCACAGGAGCCTAGGATGCCGCTTTTCTGCAGTTGTTCAAAAACAGTGTAATTACTGTCGGGTACATATAAAGGGAGAATGAGACAGACAATTGAATTTAGAGTTTGATAAGTGGCATTTTCCTAATATGTGTGATTAATTACTACATTTGAAATAGCAGACTGCCATGTGGCATCATAAATTTCCAGAATTAGCTGAAAATCAGTTGCAGAATTCTTCAGAAGGTGTATTACACCTTCAAGTTATTCATCTTGATTTCCAACCACTATTCTGTGCCATAGTATTTAAACTGATACAGAAGTACATTCTATCACGAATAAGCTATAGCTTCAAGTTCGCGGTTCCTCTGATACCAGGACATGCACTGCCCAACGAGTGATAAGACAACCATAAAATATTCATCAAGGAACACCTATAATATGGAAATTAGGATGCGCCTATTTGTTTTCGTTACGGAGTACTTTTCCCGTACATCATGTTCATGAGCAATTTGCGCTGCTATGCAACGCAAGTTTCTGGGATTAGATCATAAATATGTATATGGGCTTAGAAGCGGTCGAGCATTCTTCATGGCAAGACCTGCAGTGCGTAGCGCATGAAGTCAACGCATCAATAAAAAAATTAAAGTTGGACTATTGCCAACATCCATGCATTGCACATGCTTGATATTGGCCAAACTCATTTGTTGTTTTTCACAAAACATAAAGTCAAACTTTAAACACATTTGCCTTAACTTGCATGTCTAACCCTGGTCTACGTGAAAACAGTAAGTACGGGTATATTTATATGCATAATACAGTTATTGAGAAAAATAAATGACACCATACTCTCTACTCACGTCGACAGTGCCTCAAACACTCCAGTTCATACCGGAAATTGTTGGCGCCACCTCCACATGGTCCGTAGGTAAACATTTTGCACCAGCCTTTCGTGGGGTCAAAATACCACGCGTGAATCGTCCTGTTACATTTTCCAAGGTACGGTGGCTTGAGGCAGTTGCTGGGAGCCTTTCTTTTTTTCGTTGAAAAGAAGCCGGCCAGTGTTGCATCTGCATTCGCATGGGATGTGCTTACTTATTTGCCGAAGAGACTACGGTACTACGTGCTTTCCACTAAATGAATGCTTGCATGTAAAACATTGACTTGAACTTGCGATTGTAAAACGTGCTGGAACCTATTAAGGTAAAAAAAATAGCTCTACTTGGTCTGCTATACATAGTTTTGAATCTTATTAGGCATTAAAGGGAATGAATATATATACAACCTTCACTTCATGAAATATTACGATTATCGGCTGCAGTTTGGCATTAGGTGCGTAACAGATTGTTGGGCGCAGAGCGTATGTTAGCTTGTGGTCCAATCTTGCCAGCATTAGTAGGCGTAGGGTCACACCCGTTTTTAGTAAATGTTCAATATTGTCGCTCTCAAACGAAGCCCAAAACTACCATCACTGTGAACTGGCCTGCACACGCTTCATCCTTTACCTTCTCATTCGCTCCCAGAACAGATGTGCCGACTATTGAGTAACTTAGGGAAAACTTCTTTCATTTCTTGAAAACATCGTTGATCCACTGACATGGAAAATACAGGACGCTACAATATAAATACATGAATACATGGAATACATGGTCTTAAAATACACAACAATATAAGCATACATTACGGTTTAGTTGCGTCTGCTCTTGGGTGAGCAAGATGCCGCATTGGTAAAGCGGTTACAGTGCATAACAGCAGACCCTGAGGTGGCGGGTTCAATTACGGTCACGGTGTTGGCATTTTCATGCAGGAAAAATGCCTGAGGCCCTTGTGCTATACGAGATCAGTGCACGTTAAATCACTCCACGCAGTCGAAAATTTCCGCAGCCCTTCAATACGGCGAGTCTCGTAATCACGTGATGATTTCGGCGCGTAAAACTCTAGATATTATTATTATTATTATTATTATTATTATTATTATTGTTGTTGTTGTTGTTGTTGTTGTTGTTGTTGTTGTTGCTCTTGTGTAAGTGTGTACACATAACTGCTAGAATCGTTTATCAGACGCAAAACAAGACACGAACATGGCCTTGTTAAATCTTGTCCGTCTCTTATATCGCAACTAGAGAACATTCACTACGGCATGTGGAGCTTGGATTTAGAACAAATCACTGATATCAACACGATTGACTGAATATGGCGACACGATTGCAGCGTAACTTGCAACTAAATTTCGGCAGTCAAGTAAATTTTTCGTGCTTCTATAAACAAAAAAAAGTAGTGCAAGGGTTCCTTGTAAACGTCGCGAGGTACAACCATAATTTGCGCGATCACGTTAAGTTCTGTTGTCAAAGTATACAGCACGTGCTTACTCTTATAGGACACTTCACGCTGTTCCAAAAGTGGAGAAGGCACACTGCATCAGCGAGGACTATTTTGGTTAGAAACACATGTATGGTGGAACCAATATGAGTCTTACCATACAAAAACGCTGCGGAGATCAGTAGGATGAGAAAGCTGCACGACGTCTTCATTGTTAGGCATTTCCATCAAAATGCTTTCAAGGAGCTCCCTTCGAAATAGCTGGTTCGTCCTTGTTCAGCTCATTGCATAAGCATTGTCTTACAAGAACTATTAAGTCCACCAGCAGACAAGCTTCTCAATTTTTCAAATAATATTTTAATTTGTCATTTATATCACTGCATGAGCATACAAGTGTGCGTCTTGCGTATAAACGTTATTTTCCTCTACCAACGCTACAAGATGTTTCTTCATTAAGGTGCATAGCTGTTCATGGTTAAACTATCTATTTATTTATTTATATTATTCAGTAATACCCCCCGGGCCGATGGCACTATGGAAGGTGGGAAAACGCGATTTTTTACTCATGCAATGTTAGCTAGTAATAAAAAACTTAAAACAAAAGAAAAAAAACTATAAGCATTTTGTACGAACAGAACAAGCAAGTATAGTGTGGGCGTTTATACATGGCTAGTTAGTGCAGAACGAAATAAGTGATGATCGGTCAAGAGGGCCACAGATCCGGGAAGGTGGTTCCAGTCTACTGATGTTTTGGTAATAAATGAATCGCTATATGTTTTGGTTAGACATGAATGACACCAACTTCATTAGGGTGATCAATTCTATTGATACGTAAGAGGGCTGAAAAATAAGTGCCTCGCGAAGAGTTGGAATATGATGATAAATTTTGTGAAATAGACAGATGCAGAAGAGCATGCAACGAGAAGCAAAAGGCGGCAGTTCGAGTGAATTCTTCATTGCAGAAATGCTAGCGTGACGACTGTATTTGTGAAGAATGAAGCGAACAGAATTGTTTTGTACTAATTCAAAAGCATTTAATAAATTAATTGAACTCGGATCCCATGCTACAGCAGCGTATTCTATCTGGCCACGAATCAGCGTCTAATACATTGGTAATTTAAGGGAGACGGGTGCGGCAGAGAAGTTGCGACGAATATGTAAGAGCATGCGACTTGCATCATTAACAATGAAGCGGATATGGAGTCACCAGCTGAAATAAGTGGGGATGTGTACGCCTAGATAACGGTAAGAGGTGACTGATTCGATTGGGACGCTGTTGAGAGAGTAAGTAGCAAGAGAAGATGATATTCGAGAAATGCGCAATACCTTGCATTTGGAAGTATTTAGTTTCACTTGCCAAGTCGTGCACCAGTTAAAGATGAAGTCAATGTAATTTTAAAGGGTATTGACGTCATTTAGGCTGGTAATTTGCGAAACACAACGCAGTCACTGCAGTTTTATGTTAGAAAAAAAAAGCATAAAAGTAAATCGTTAATGTAAACTACAAATAAAAGGGTCCTAAGACGGAACCCTGTGGTACTCCAGAGTGAATGGTGCGAGATGAAGAATAACACCCGTTGGTGGTTACAAACTGCATGCGGTTAAGTAAGAAAAGTTCGATCTATCTGATGACGTTGTTATGAAGGTTTTGTTGTTGGAGCTTTAAGAGCAGTAATTTATGACTTATTTTGCCGAAAGCCTTACAGAAGTCGAGAAAAATAGAATCAGTTAGTGTCCTACGATCTAAAGTGACATGAAGTTGGTGAATGAAGGATGCCAGTTGGGTTTCGCAAGATCGATTTTTGAGGAAATTATGTTGTGCATCTGAGAAGAAAGAATGTGTTTCCAAAAACGAGGCGACGTTAGTGTAAATAATGTGCTCTAGTATTCTGCAATGAATACTGGTTAATAATATGGGGCGGTAGTTTAAGGGTAAACTTTTGCTACCTGACTTGTGTATCAGAACCACTCTCCCGACCTGCCAGTCCTGGGAGACAATGCCGTTATCGAAGGATTGGTGAAAAATCTGTGCAAGCAACAATGACGAAATGGCACCGGCGCTTTTTAAAAATTTAGGAGTAGCTGAGTCTGAGCCAGGTCTTGATGACGTATTTTTGAATAAATAAGCTTAGAGATTCCAGTGGGTGAAATAATAATAGGATTCATGGTTGAGTAGGTGTCACGTCATGAAGTTGTTGCAGAAGACGTTGTTTCATATTTCGGCGCAATAAGATTCGGCAATAGGCATGGCAATATTATCAATTATATGAAACATGTCAGGACTTATTACGCGCCACAACATTCAGGGGTTGTCGGCTAACACGGGTGGTAAAATGTGTTGCTGGTAGTTAGCTTTCGCTTGTTTGAGGGCCAATACGCAAGTGATGTTTGCTGCTTCATAGTTATTCAACCGGGTGCTCGATGACGAATTCTTTGCAAGGTGATAGAGTCGCTTTTTTGTTAGACAATATTTATAGATAATTGGCGTACCATTGCGAGCCAGAACGACATTAAATATGCAGTGGAATATACTTCTCCATTAGGTCATGAATTTTACTCAGAAAAAGGTTCCAATTTGACATCACTCTTTGGTCTTAGGTTTTCGAAACCAATCATAAAATAGTTGAAGTGATGGATCATTTCGGCGTTATTTGCATTAAAATTAGCTCTGTTAGAATTCCTAATGCGCTTGGTTAGTTATATTTTTTGCTTTGTGGAGATAGAAAGAGCAAATGAAACAGCGAAATGATCACTTAATCCAGGTAAGTAAGATAAATCAGAAACAAGATCAGATTGAGTAGAAAGATAAAGGACTTGTCTATTTGCACTCTCATTAGTTATGCGACTTGGCTGAGGGACAAGTTGTGATGAGAAAAAAAGAGAACACAGTCCAGAAATTCTTGACTCTGCGAGGAATATACTGACTAGGCTGGTGGATCAAAGTCCATGATATGTTCGAGTAATTAAAGTCACCCAGTAATACTATCTGTGACGAAGGATACTGTGTCACAATGCAGCCGAGTACATCGTGTAAGCATGAAACCAAAGGTAAAAGGGATTATTGGGTGGTCGATAGCAAACGCCTACAATTATTTTCGGAAGCCCGAATACAACGCATGCCCAGACAGTTTCTATTACTGTCTCAAGGTTCATTTGGAATGATTTGAAAGTGTTCGATATGGCAAGAACACCTTCCCCGTGATGGTGAACGCGATCACGGCGATAGAAAGAAAACCGATATGAGTCATGAAACATCTCATCGTCGCGAACAACAGTGTTCAGCCAGGTTTCTGTTAGAGCGATGATGTCATAGCCAGCAGTATCTATAAGAAATGTAGTGAATCGCGCTTGGTAATTATGCTTCTAGCGTTTCACAACAGTACGTACGCACTGTGATGAAGTGAGAATACATCACGCCCCCTCGCAGAGCCCTATGATGAAGCGGGTTTTATATCTTGAGCAACGAAGGACGCAGCAGCTGATGCATCATGTAAGGGACTGCTGTTAGCAGGCTGGTTGATAACTTTCATACACTTCGTATCGGCTTCGTACACATAGCATGTCTTGTCCGTAAACAGCTTATTATATCGAAATCGCAAAAGGAGAGACTGAGGCAAACTTTCAGCAAATTCCTGCAAATATTTTCTTGCTAGGCAAGTACTGGGGGAGATGTTTTCGGATACAGATAAGTTGCCAGACCGCAGTAGTGATCTCGAAGATAATATGTTGTTTATTGTTTTGTACGGAGAAAGCTTAATAATTATAGACCAACACTTGGATAAAGAGTAAGCACCTATGCGATTCGCGCGTTCTACTGCCTCGCAAAAAGTTCATTGCCAAGGACAGTTGATAAAGCTGATGAAACTTTTTTGCTCGATTTGGTCCCATGTTTCCCGCGAATCAGGAATATTATACACGAATAAACTGTAGCGCCTAGACCTGTCTTCTAGCTCGAGGTGGAGGTTGAGGATGTTGTAAGTAGCCGGCGAATCTAGCCTTGCATAATTTGCAGGCAATTGCCCCGCCCGGTTTTCTCTTTGCTAATTTTAGCTAATGTCCTTCGTTTGTTTTTTAACTAAGCACGAGCCGGCTTTTAAAATAAAAATCACGCATAGCGCGATGTAAGCCTGCATAAGACGGCGGCCTTTGTGCTATTCCACTTGCAGTATTGTGCCGGTACTCTATCTCACTGCACTATGCCCCAAACATAATTGTCACTTATCACCAGTCACATGCGAGGGTCTGTAGCAATCAAAAATTTCAAGAGAAGTCGTGACACCTGTTTCCTGAAGATCGAGGAACCACGCGGAAACACAATGTAAGTCACGCTGTCACATGGCGAGCCTAACTGTTGCAGTTCCTCAAATAAGCCTTGCCGTTCCTTCTTAAGCTCACGACATTTAAGCGAATAGTGTTCTATATCACCGTTTTCCATGCACATCGAGCACAAGGGGCGTCGTGGAGAGTCTAATCTTGTGGAGCCATGCTGATGTACGCGCTGATCCCGTTCGGATGCGATGAAGCAAGCAGTCCTCTTCCCTTGATAGCCCTTGTGTCACACATGGCTGGTGAGGCGTCAGCCATAACGAGCGAAAAATGCTTATCGACAGACTCTCGTAAGATACGCTGATTGTCTTTGGGAGCCTTCTTCGTTGGTGCAAGCTCCAGAGCACTCCGGGCAAGTCTGTCAGCCGCCTCATTATCCGCTATACCCGCTATACCACCAATGGAATCCATTGAAACTTAATGCTTATGCCAATGCCATGCAGGTCTTTAAGGATTCGCAGTGATCTTTGAGTGAATCGATCCAAAAGCAATCCATGTTTTAGCCGCTGCAAAGCGGGCTTACTGTCCGAAAACAGCACGACTTGTTGCTACCAACAAAGCTTCAGTTTCTTCAGGGCTGCCTGAATTGCTACGCTTTCACATGCTGTCGATGAAACAACGCACTCGAGTCGTGCTGCCCACGACGCCTTTAGACACACGATCACCAACGCTGCAGCGCTTGCTCCGCGTTTTATGTCGACTGATCTATCGGTGAAAACTTTCAAATGATCGGCGTACTTTTTCTTCAATATATTCAAGTACCAAAGAACGTACTTCTGCTGTGGGTGTGGAACGCTTGCTGTGCATCCGTGGAATCGTCACCTGACAGTCGACATCCTCATGTGATCAAGGTGGGTCTTGTCGAAGTTGTCTTTGTTCGGGAAAATTGATGATAAGATGGCGAAGGGTGTTGAGGGCCACTAAATCTCGCCATTCCATGCGTCGCCGAAGGCGACTGAGTAGTGCGCGTCCTGGCTTGATTCGCCAATTCGGCAAAGCTGTGTCAGCAGTCGTTGAGAGGCAAGAAGACGTAACGGCGGAAGACGAGCTTCATGAAGCACCTTTATTATCGCTGCAAACTTTGGCACTCTCAAAGCAACTCTGAGGCCTTTATGATGAAGTTTTTCCAGCCGTTCGTACTGCGGCTCACTCGGAGAGATCAGAGGCAATTGGAAAAGCACACAATTGACAATTACTGCCTCGTGTAACTTTGTCATTGTTGTTGAGTGGCTCTTCCAGCTTGTTCCTGCGATTCTTTGAAGAACGTTTACACGAGGTGACAGCGCTGACATTGTCTTGTCTACTGCCCGTTGCCAATTCATCCTGGTGTCTAGTGTGACTCCAAAGACTCTCATGTAGTTAACTTATTTAATTGATGCACCAGGAAGTAATATTTTCATCCTTGTTTCTCGTCTTCGCATACATGGGAATAGCATGAATTGAGACTTTTCAGCTGATATTGTTAGTCCAATAGATTCAAGATAGGTTTGTGCGGAGAGTAGAACTGTTTGGCCAATCATTTCCAATCGCCTATGCTGATATCCAGACAGCCAGTTGCATACGTCGTCGGCATAAATTGAAATTTGTACTGTCTAGCTCGCAGTCTTGAGAGCATTACGTAAACCAGCCATGGTCACATTGAACAGCAGTGGAGACAGGACACTTCCCTGTGGAACTCCTCTGGTGATTTTTCTTGAGCTACTAAGCACTGTCCCTAACCTCACCTGCATCGAGTGATCCCTAAGAAACGCCTGAACAAAGCGTAAAAGGTGCCCCGTTATAACCATAGACGCAAGACTACAAATTATTGCACCTTGGAACACGTAGCCGTATGCTTTTGAAACGTCCAAAAATATTGCCAGAGATGAAAAGCCGTATGCTCGTTGGTGTTCTATGTCACTCACTAACTCCAAGATATTGTCCTGTGCACTCAGCCATTGCCGAAACCCAGTCATACATGCTGGAAGGGCCTTGTGATTCTCCATCCGCTATGTCAGCCGAACAGAGGCCAGCTTCTCTATCAGTTTCGCTACGCACGAAGTTAGTGATACGGGTCCGTATGATGCCAGTTCTGTTCTGTCTTTACCTGGCTTCAGCACTGGCACGACCCAGGCCATTTTCCTGGCTTGAGGAATGTTTCCCGACTTTCAAACATAGTTGAAATGCATCAGAAGTCTCCTCTTCACTTCTGCTGGCAGATTTGAGATCATTTGGTTTGTACTTTTCTCAGGTCCAGGAGCACAGCGTTGACGGAGACAACTTATGGCTTACGTAAGTTCCCGTAGGGTGAAAGGTGCGTTAATGGCAGATGTAGAATGAGGTGGAAGTGGGTAAGGTGGTTCACTTTCTCTTCCAATTACATACATTTCAGAAAACGTTTCGGCTAGAGACGGCATTGATGTATCCTTGAAAACGCGAGGGCAATAAACGGCCTCAAAGGCTCGGGCGTGAATCCGACCCTACTTACTACTTGCCATATCCTTGACAGTGGAGTAAATACACTTAAACTCTCACAAACGTTGTCCATTGTTTTTTCCGAAGTTTGTTGCTGTATCGCCGTATTGCTGCATTAAGTCTGTTGAACTGAGTTTTGCTAGCAGGTTCACCACCTCTTTGCATAAGCCTTTTCTCTGCCCTTCTTCTGGCCGCACAGAAATTACGGAGCTTTAAGTCCGGGGCTGGAAAATGTGCATGTAGCTTAAGCATAGTGGTTGCAGCCGTTTTGCTCGCCAGCATATCCTGAAACATATCCCCCGATCGGTGATCTAAATGCTCTCGGTAGCAATCCCAATCAGTTACTTTGCAGGATTTAGCTACCGTCAAATGGTAGCCAGTAACATTGATGAATATAGAGAAATGGTCATTGCCCATTCTGTCCGGAGCTGTGCAACACGTGAGTTGAACGTCACTTCAATGCAACGTCAAGTCAATAATACTTATACAAGCGGGGGGCCTAAAGAATGTTACATTGCCATCATTCGCAAGGCATAAGTCTAGCTTATTACTAGCCTTTCCCAGACAACGTCCACGTGCATCCGAACTTTTGTCCTCCCATGACGTGCGGTGCGTATTGAAATCACCACAAATGATACGCGGAGCTGGGAAGCGATGACACAGGTCTTCCAAAAACTTTTTGATCTAAATTTTCCTGCGAGGAGATGCATACACCAATGCAATGCTTACTTTGCGGTTTCCTATCTGTGCCCTGATCACACAAACTTCTATAAAATCTGTGCACAAGTCCGCCACATCGAGTGCTACGTGCGGTATCTCTCTTCGTATATACATAGCGGCGCTTCCATTTGGTAAAGTCGTTATGGTGGGTTTCTTATGAGTGACGTATCCAGTGATTGATCTTTGTATTGGTGACCCGGCGTCCGACAGAGCCAAGATCGAAATTTGATATTCTCCCAAAAACAGGTGTAGTTCATTCGTGCGAGAAACAATACCGGCACAATTCCACTGCATTATGAAAGGCACTTTTCGATGATTTAACGTTCGGAGTTATTTAAGTACGGAGTTATTGATTTTGGAGTTATTTCACTACTCAAGGTTCGCTACTGCTTGACGGGGTCACTGAAGATCAAGTAAACGCGGTTTTCAAATGTGGCAAGGTGTGTGGTGTAGAAGTTAGTGCTCGTCTTGCCTACCTGCGAAATGCCTACCTGCGAAACATCTGCTTGATCAAAGGTGTTTCGAAGTGGTACACAGAGGCGGACCTTCTCGGATACATGAAACCGCAAGGCATGATTCACGTCAGGAGGATTGTCAGAAGTTTCTTCTACGAATGAGTGGAAAGTTAGACTCATGGGCGTGGTGGTACTTGCGTTTACTTCAAACACCGAGCGACCTCCGACTATTAATTAACCTTGGCTTCACTTGACATGAAACCGCTGAATGCACGGAGCCACCACCGAGGTGCTTTAAATGCCAGCGTTTTGGTCACGTGGCGAAATTCTGCGAAGAAGAGCTGTGATGTAAACGCTGTGGAGGTCCACATGACTTCAAAACTTGCAAGGGAGGCTTTAAATGCGCAAACTGCAATAGTGACCATCCCGCCAGTTGTAGTGGGTGCCAATTCCGAGTGAGTGCGCTGCATAGACAAAAAGCCTTTCTTACGGGGCCTAAACCAATTGAACAAACTACTGCCCGGTCGGTTGCTCAATCATCTGAGGATTTCTTTCATTGGTGAAAGAAAGAATATCAACTAGTACAAAGAATGTACGTGAGGTGCAATCAGAAGAATGCTTCCTGAAAATACCGGGCAATGCGAGTCAAGCAAAACAAGGAGCCACGCCAACTGAGTCTACTCAGACCATTTCTACATAAGCTACCAATGCCAGAGTGCTGAGACAAGAATTTGAGCAGAAGACAAAGGTACTTGAGGAAATATTCACGACACTGCAGAGATCGTTTGAGTTCTGTTTGCCGCTCTACATTCACACCTGGCGACAATGCCACCAGGTACTGCGAAGAACATGCTGCAGCCCGTGCTGGCTCTAGAATCAGTGCTGTTTGGCTGTTTCGGGCACAACCAGTAGTCTTCTAGCTCGTCCAGACGTGCCTGCACGCTGTTTTGTGTCAGACTATTCTGCGTGTCAATGTTGGTGAAGAAAGGGAAAGCTTGCCGACCGTTGCTGAAAGCGATACAATTCTTAAAGACGATAGTATTTCTTGGTGACCTTCGATGCAAAATTTTGTCTGTTTGTCCGCCCTTAACGTTACCCTAAACGGCATCAAAGTGGCCAAACGGTCGACCCCATCAGCAGCGCCCACCAATATTGCTCAAGTTGTGGCGTTCATACTTGTGTAATCGTCAATCAAAAAGCAATATTGCGCTTATCAGAGGCACCATAACAACACGTCAATATTATGTATGTGTATTGTTACTAGAAAAGGCACACATAAGTAATTTTAGGGACCGTAGCGTTTATCACGCTACACTGATAATGCAACGCTTACCCGAAAAGGCAAGTGTTTCCAACGCTTTGCTAAGACGACACGGTGGTGGCACCTACCCGTCGCCTTATCACCTCAGAGACAGGTGCGCACGGCGCCGCCCCGTTTCTCCAGGATTACTGCCAGATAGCGCTCATGTCTCACGTGTGACGTGACTTCATGCGCTCGTTCGCCTCCTCTGCACGCTCGAGGCACTCTAAACGCAGCGCCTCCAGAATACCATTGATCAATTTTTTTTGGGCAGAACATCAAGTAAACTTATTGTTCATTCTCTCCAGACTCAAGACCATCGCTTTTCGACGACGTTCGCAGTGTACTGTTGAAATTGCCTTTTCAAATTAAAAAAAAGAGTGTAGTGGCTTGTGCAGAATGTCTGGCCATTGATTTATGCTCCTCACGGAACGGCTTTACGCTCTCCCATAGTAGAGTACCTAGTACTCTAAATCATTACACCCACTTTTTCTAAACACATGCAGACACGGGCCAATATTTTTTATGAAGATCACCAGGAAGTGGCGCGTTAGTGGAGGTGTGTGATGAAAAGTTCAAGGGCAGAGAGATGCGATTCAATGACAGCAAAACCAGAATCCACAGAGAGTCTCAGATATGCGATGGTCTTTGGTTATTTGGTTTTGTCCATCGATTAGTTGGGCAAGCATGTCAAGTATAGGGCGGTCGTTATCAGTGGTAGTCCTTGCAGCAGTTGTCGACGAGGCTGTGTGACGGGGCCCAGGATTAAGCTCAACATCGCCGCCTAATAAATACTAGTTATGCGATGCGTAAGTTGTGCTAAAAACGACAAGAACGACATAATGCAACATTGTGGGCACGGAAATAGCAGTACGAAACAGTATCAAAATACCGTACCTGCGCAAACGACAAGCGATATTTCAGCATTGTAGCAGCGACGCTCTTTCCTTGCCCACTGAAGCAGTGCGATAGCTGCGTGATTAGTTTATCTTGTTCCGGTAGTTGTGTCGTGGCACTCCAGAAACCAGCGATTTGGGCTGGTAAGAGTGACGTCACTTTGATTGCTGTCGCACTTCACTGGAGTGGGAACGAGGCTGGATGAAGCGTAGCACTCTACCAGAAGGCAGATAGGGGAGGCAGAGTAGACAGAGCTGTGATCAGGAGAATTCCGGCCAAGGAGCGACGAAGTGACCAGGTCATCCCATGAGTGGCGAAAGGTATCCCAGGTGAAGCCGTCCAAAGTGGCTGTAGGGCACCGGTGGTCCGTGTTGCCGACAGCAGTCAGGTGATGCAATGAAGCGACACCAAGGCAAACGGCAAGCTGCGCAAAAAAACAGGCAATATTTCAGGATTGTAGCCGCGCTGTTGTCACCTTGCCCACTGGCCATATGCTGAAATGTCTACTCAGGTGATAAAATGTTACAATGTTGCATAGCCTTACGGTTGTTTTGTGCTGTTCGTACATGTTAACTTCGCATCCCCCGTTAATGCGCAAAAGTATTTTCACTCTCTCTTTCATAAAGTGTTAATAAGGTCATAGCTCAATGTCGACAGTTCATTTTTTTGCTCTTTTATATTCTAATTAGATGTCAACTTTCATTGAAACATTTAGATCACCAGAATACAATGCTTTTACTCATACACTTGCTGTCCTTATTAGCATAATAATACTGATTGTTGGCCTAGTTGGTATTTACTTAATGGCATGATTTGGCCGCAAAAGAGACACACACAGAAAAGGAACACTCAAACGACAAGCACAGGCGGCACTTCCAACTAAAGCAGACTGGGTGCAGACCCAGACTTAAGTACGAAAATATAGACATGCGCAGTCTTCATACAGCCTTACGCTATCCAACAATCAAACAGTCTATATTTTCGTACTTAAGTCTGGGTCTGCACCCAGTCTGCTTTAGTTGGAAGTGCCGCCTGTGCTTGTCGTTTGAGTGTTCCTTTTCTTGTGTGTGTCTCTTTTGCGGCCAAATCATGCCATTAAGTAAATACCAACTAGGCCAACAATCAGTATTATTACAATATATTTCTAGTGCAACTGGCCTCTCTTCGTGTGTGTCTTCTCCGGACTTCCTATCAAGCGTCGACATCATCGTCAGTTCCATTGTTGCAACTACCTGCCGTGCAAGATACATCGGTTTCTGCATACGCAAAGGACTTACGCCACCTGAAGTGAGTTCCCTCTTTGGCCATGTTGCTTCTTCTAAGGGCCACAATGCCCGGCTGTGCAAAATTCTGCGTTCAGAATTGTGGAGACAAGTACGCTTACTTCACGACTGGCTACGCATTGTGCACCTGAAGAATGATGTTTCATGGGTAGCGGAAGAGAAGTTAAGAACCTCCAGACGCATCATCCATCATATGACGGAATACTGGTGGAAACAAATCATTGGACAATGTTGTAAAATTAACAAGGACAGTAAATCAACGACGAAGTCATCAAATGTGGTAATGTTAGGAAACGTGAGCCTACCGGAGGACTCGGCAACGCTTCTTTCCAAGGGACCCAAGTATTGCATCGATGCCAGTGTTCCTGTGCATGAACTAGCGGCACTTACAGATTTGTGGCTAGTAAAGCCTCGGCAGAGGATAAGGAGAGGTGTCTGTTAGATGGTGTAGATAGCCTGAAAAAATGTGTTTCTGGTACCAGGCAGAGTCATAAAACTGAGGTTATGCGAAAGACAGTAGCGTTGTGTAGGGAAAAGAATATTGTCATATTGGAAGCTGACAAGAAGGGTGTTTTGTAGTGCTTCCACGAGAAATGTTTAATTTGAAGTCAGCAGAGGCTATAAGAAAGAATTTTGTTCAGATTAAGAAGTCTGAATCAAAGGTTAAGAGTAAGGTTTCCAAGCTATGTAAAGACCTCAAGTTGCATAAGTTAGCAACAGATATTAGAAAAATGAAAGCTACGGCATTAAACGTATTCTTCAGCGCAAAAAACACACAAAGTTGAGGTACCCTTCAGAAGTATAGTGAGTGAACGGGACACATGGCAGCTTTTACTTAGTAAGCACTTACAGAAGGTGCTGAAGTGCGTTAAGATTAAGGACCCCTTCTTCACTAGCAGTTCAAAAGAACTAGTGCAGTTCTTGAGAGATAATGAGCACTCGCTCAACAATGGCTTCTCAGTAGATGTGGAAGATCTTTTTTATTCAATTCCACATGATGAACTCTTCTTTGCGGTGAGATCCTGCATAGAAGAAAGTGGCGCCATACCCTTTCAAAATACGGCTGTGTAACGATAGACGACTTTTTAACTCTGTTAGAAGCCTACCTACGTAGCACTTTTATATCTTTCGACAAGCAGCTTTTTCTGCAGAAACGCGGCATTTGCATTGGATCCTGTATTGCTTCCGTTGCTGTGCAACATATTTTTATCTAGTATTGACAGGTCGCTCCATGAAGCTTTTAATCTGCATAGCGCCTTGAACGTTGCCAAAGTTTTTAGGTATATGGATGACTTTTTAATTCTTTTAACAGACAAGGCTCCTTGACGCGCTGCGATGACATTTTAAATATTTTTTAGGATTCACGGAAAAGGACTCGTTTTACACAAGAACTGCCGCAAAGTAACACCCTGCAATTTTAGATCTCCGCTTAACTTTCCATGACGGGCAAACGTGCTGGCAATATTTTCCTCGCGCCAAGAAAGGTGTAATGCCGTATGACTCTTGCCAATCGAAATAGTTAAGCGTGGTATAGCTACGCTCTGCCTGGGATCTACTCTCGAGAAATCGTGCACGCACATGATGCAGGCATCATTCGGAAACCAGATCCAGCGACTTTTAGCTGCGAATTTCCCTGACTCGCTATTGACAGCTGTCTCTGAAGCGCTTTTGCGGAAAGCTAAGGGTGATGGTACTAGAGCTGCCACGGAGGAACAAAGAACCGAAACCGTAAGACCTGCAGTGATTCCTTATGTTCATAAGGTCTCCCACAACCTGAAAAAGGTAGCAGGCCGGTATGGGGTACCTGTCGCCTTCTCCGCGCCCATAAAGCTGGCTCAGCTGTGCCCGAGAACTGCTCGGGAGGTGGAGGTGAGCCGTCAAGGTTGCGGAAAAAAAACACGCCACGATGGACGGGAGATGTGCAAAAGGCGTTGTTTATGAGATTCCCTTTCTTGTGGCAACTCGTACATCGGGATTACCGGGCGCTGCATCAATGAACGAGTTAGGGAGCACGAATTAAATTTAATGAACGATGGCTTGGCGCATTTGCCTATGCACTGTAAGCCTGTGGGTGTGTACCACGTTTTAATGAGTTTAGGATTCTGGGTAGAAGCAGGTACAAAACTGCGCGTGAGCTGATGGAAGCCTATCACATTAAAAGAAAGGTGAAAGGTGTATCAGTGAACCGTCGGTGACGTTGTATGCCTCGGAGACAAGATTGTTTGATTGTTGGATAGCGTAAGGCTGTATGAAGACTGCGCATGTCTATATTTTCGTACTTAAGTCTGGGTCTGCACCCAGTCTGCTTTAGTTGGAAGTGCCGCCTGTGCTTGTCGTTTGAGTGTTCCTTTTCTTGTGTGTGTCTCTTTTGCGGCCAAATCATGCCATTAACTTATTAGCATAGGTGAGTAAAAACTGACACTGAGCCTCAATTATATAGAATATCCGTAAAATGCATGGGTATGCCAGATTTTCGCGCAGCTCAATTTAGTCGAGGTATTACAGATAAGAATTTCAAAACACTAATTGACATTGGGTTCCGCTGGAAAGCCATCTTACCCTCTCCACCACGAATAAAAAGACTACGCAAATCGGGCTCCCGACTGCCCAGTATCTCTGGAGCAGAACACAGGTTTTGGAACTAGCGGTACAAAAAAGTATTCGCTCTCTAGTGCAGTAGAGCATTTTGGTAGAGATATATACACTTCCAAATTCAAAGTAGACCTTTGTGAGATCTTATTTTGTTTCGTTGAGGCTATTGTTATAACTAAAAAGAAAGACTCAAACATCGCCAAAGGCTGCAAGGTAAATGCCCGGCTTGCCAGAAGGAGGATTTTAGCAAAAGTTTTCAGCATGTAGTGTTATCTAAGACAGGACAAGAGATATATGTTTAGATTTATCAATTTCAATAATTATTTTAGGTACATTTAGTTACATTACACATGCTACAGAAATATAAGTAAATCTTTGTTTACTGTACAGTGAAAGGGCACTCGCTTTGTTGACAACGTTAACTGTAACTATATTTTAAGCTGAATTATTATTACAACTTATTGTGTGAGGAACAGGAACCATACACAAAGCAGACTGTGCACAGAGCTCTTATATTGTGTTTGACATCATGATTCAAATCTTTCATTTCTTATTTTAGACATTTTGATATCGCACAAACACAGCTTCGGTTACGGTCAACCACTTCGTTAGGAAATTCTGTTTGTGTAACTTTCAACAATTTTCTTTTGCACTGCAGAATACGAAATCTTGTGCTGATAACATCCCCGTCTTCGAAAGGGTGACTTGGTTGGTGAGTTGGTTCAGCATCATAATAAGAATTCGCGCAAAAGACAAGGACGAAGAAAGAGCGTCACAAGCATATTCTGACCATGCGACCGATTGCACAGCTTATATGTGAATGTTTTCATTAAAACACGATAGTCTGTCGTGTGTTTGTGAGGTTCTTTTTATCCACGCCTTTCGCTAATTTTCTACTATCCCCGCACTGCATATCTGAAGCGCCGTTATTTGGTGGGTGTATAAGCTTACTTTTCCATAACTTGTACGTGATATTTCAAACGGATATGAATAGTAGTCGCTCGCATTATCTTTAAATGCCCGGTAAACGATTGGTGTATAAACTATCTGTTTTTTCCTGTCATTCAAGTTTTTTTAAGACCTTAAAATAATAATTGATGAATGGATGGCATCGCCACGCGAAACAAATGGCACACTGTCTGGTTCTAACTCTAGTTTTTATTGAAACTACTGAACTGAGTTCGCACGCAGCCAGTTGAGGCAGAGCTACAGCGCACTTTGGATGGAGCACTTTTAGTCCGGCTAACCACGCATTCTACTAAAATACTTGAAAGGATAAGTCATATAATAGGACACTGAATATTAGGATTAGTGTCTTCAAATGCAAAATTTGACTGATTTAGGAATCGAGCAGTTTTCACGCAGTTTGAAGAGTGTATGCTAAACAATATTGACAGAAGTTACAGAGCAAATAATGATAGGTTTGAGTAATTCTGGTTTCGTTTGTGTGAGTGCTAACAATGTGAACACAGTGCCGTTAAGTTATTGATACTATTGATACTGTTCACTAAATAGACAACACCGGCGTTCGTATGTAAACTACGACAAACGAATCAATCAGTGAAAAGTGGCACTAAGCTGAAAAAAAAAGCAGTGCTAACGGTATAATACTCACCATGTCTTACCCGCTTTGTATCAGTCAGTGTGTTGCCTTACGTACGTGAAACAAACTACGAACGATCAACGTGCTTTTTGGAAGGCGTATTTGATGCACTAAAAATAGTTCTTAGTAATAGAAATGACCTGCTTTCCACAGTCAAACTGCATGGTAAACTGCTTGGAATAGATTCGTGCAATACCTAAATTGACTCAACTACCAAATTCATTGATTGCCTTTATTAACAATATGCAAGGGAGTGTGGCACATATTCAGCTAATTTGAAAATGAAACTAACTTCATTGCTTGCTATGGCTGAAGCTTGAACCCACGTTGATAGGGAAAACTGAACTAAAATTGTGGTTAGTGAATGAAAGTCATTGTGTGGGTTACTGCTGCCTACGCTGTTTCTATTTCTGGTTTGCAAACTTATACAGCAGCATCAACTTAGCCTGACATATCCAAACGACTGACTACTTTTTCACTTTTTCATGCAATGCCGTCATCTCTGGCGGGAAGTATGAGCTCCTGAAGCTTCTTTCGGCAGATAAAGGGCTTTTGCTGCCCGTTGCAGGACCACAACAGCGATCGTGCAACTTCTCTACTCGGGCTCTGCTCCGCAGGGTGTCGTTCCATTTGGGTAATAATACGGGATGCCGTTCTTGCACTTTTGGCAGCCCACATCTGCAGGAGAAAAAAAATTGTTAACAAACGTGCGTTAGTACTTGTATTACCAAATTTTCTTTCAGCGAAGTACTTAACAATAGAACGAAGAAATAAAATGAACAGTTCATATCTTCGGTAAACATTTAAATAAACACCGTAGTACACAACCACTTGAACGAGTTCACTCTGTTATTGTATTTTGGCTTACATAGGGGTTTCGGGGTTCCTTAATTATTATTTGAAACAGCGTAAACTACAGGTCAAGAAGTAGACACTTAGTAAGCGTTGTAACTGTCTACCTTTAGTATGAAACCATACCAACTAGCCCAGCTGTAGCGCCTGCGTCGGGCTTCTATGAGGAAGATTGTTTTGTTTTTACGGGTTTAAAGTGCCACAGAGATATCGTACTAATGGCAGGCTCTGCATGATTAACAATCTCAAATTATGTTCTCCAATATAGAACTTCAGAAGCGTGGACGTTTAGAAGCGTGAGACCATGCCTCCTCAAAGGTGGAAGCTTACAATGTTGTTCCTATATAGTCACGCACTCCAGGATGGCTTCTTGAGCCGAACTACCGGTAACCGCCTTCGTAAAATACTGTTGATTGCACGAGCAGAACTCGTTTTTTAAGTCACAGACGCCATCGGCCGGAGCGCTTCCATATTATTGGCTCGTTTGCTCGTGACTTCTTCAGCTACTTCTAGCTAATGCATTCATTTCATGCATTAGCTAGAAGTAGCTCCATGCATTCAATTCCGTTTCGACTGATTAGCCTTTTTGGTATCGAAGGCATGGTTACTTCGAACTTTCAAGTGCGAAAATATATTAAGCACTTACAGCTGCATCGCTCCATACACTTTGCGAAGGTGCTAAACCGGTTGTCGCCATTTCCACATTTCTTGCTCTCGGACTGGCGACAGGTGTTTGTTTGAGCATCAAAATACCAGTGCTTCTTCTTCAAAACGCACAGCCACCAGCTTATTTTCGGCGCCACGCTACAAACAGGTTTTGGCTTTGCCGTGTCTGGAAATTAAAATCAAATTTAATTCATAGGGAACTTTGCAAAAAAAAAACTGGACGTCGTTTGATTAGGCAGTCCAACTGTACTCAGATGCAATGAAATAAAATGTGCACAACAAGAACAAAGGCATTATCGCACACGCGAACATAGCTAAAATTTAAAACGTTGTTGTCATAGGCGCTGTGCTGCTGTGGTCACAAACACATTTTATTTGATGTTATATGAATTGAATAACTTGAAGAGCCTTTATGCCTTCGAGTCAGATTATTGAATTGCGCACGTTGAGCGCGTTGAGCGTATTATGACATTGACCTCATGTTTTTCTTCTATATATATAAAGAAAAAGGGTATACGCTTCTAAAACCAGTTGTGCGAATTTACACCCGCTCCCACCGAACAGCCAGCCCGAGAATAAGTGGAATAACGAATGAAAAAAAATAAAAGAAACATGAAAACAAACAGAGTTGTCCCAGAACACGTGCATATACTTATTCATACGTAAAACTCGTGTTTTGTTGAAAGAATAGAGAACAAAAAGTAGAAAATTTTGTACATATACACATCCTTTCCCGGTCGGCACAAGAAGTGTATACGTAAATTCATTTCGTCAAAAAACAAAACCACCTTTGAGAGCCCAACTGAAACACTTGCGCTCGCCACCCGGTAGCATAGCGTTGTAAAACTAAAACAAGAGGCGACGACAGTACTGCACTTAAATGTCCAGTTCTGGTACTGGCTCGTCAGTGTTAGTGGGTCTGTACTGCACACCTTACATGATTTTGTGGTTTATGTTCAGCAGGAACTAATCTCGGGAGACACGTAGAAAGACCCGTGCAAATAAAACATTTTCCGTCAGGTGCCAGAAAAATTGCAGCCCCTCGCGAAAAAGCATCTGCTCTTATACTGAAATCATTTATTGTATTTTAATTATTCATTGTAACTGTTCACTGGTCCTTATCTTAAGTAAACTCATGCAGCGATTGTGGAACTCCAAGCACCATATATGGTTTTGTATCAGTTCTACTACTTGAATATTTTTTTTCGGAGTATTAAAAAAGTGGATTGCTTGGTGAGAAGTGTTTTGAAGAGAAAAAAAGTTACAGGAGGTGTTCGTGCTACTAATGTATTGGGTAGCCTACTAGCAGATGCACTAGAAAATCTACAGGTCTCTTGAGATAGCAGCAATGGGTTTGTGGAGCCATGTTAATTATTAGTGAAAAAAACAAACAGCCTGGAACACGAGAGGCCAGGCAGAGAAATACACATACAGAGCACTTTTTCACTTTTTCACTATGTCGTATCAACACGACCAAGCAACCACTTTAGTTGCAGTTATTTCACCTTGCACTTAATATTGTTGTGTTTTAAAACAAACGGGTCTCTCAGATCATTAGTCTATTTTCGCTTACTGAATTCACTGTTTCTCTATCATATCTGAGTAACAAACTATACAATCAGAAAGTCACATCTTACATGGGTTAACGAAAAACTGGTTAAAACCGGTTAACACAATATGTCCCTAAGTGTACGTTGGGTGCTTACTTTGGCAAATCTTCATGCAGTCCTCTTCTGATTCGAAACGGTTCACTCCGCCGGCGCACTTTGTGTGATTGTACATTCTGCAGTAATTTCTCTTGTGATCGAAAAACCAGGACCGCGTATTCGCGGTACAGTTGCACGTTTCCGCTGTTTCCAGGCACCTCTTTGGCTTCTTTCCTTCTACGCCTGAGGAACAAAAAACAAAAACAAATTGCAAGGTGATATGAGTATCTCTGAAGACGATCGCACCTTGGTAGAACTCTGGGAAGCGTCGGGTTGAGACAAAACATGGAACTAAATTTTCATTAACACGGAGTTTTTTTGTATTTTAGCATGGCGGATTGGAATAGTTTGTATGTGATCGCAACTGCTTGAGCGTGAAATTTTAGGACAAAGATAGAAAGGCATACGCAATTGGACGCTAAATTCCAACTAGGTCTATTGTGCCTTGTACAAAAATATATATTCATGGTAAAATATTACGATTGACTAAATATTTTTTGTTCAGCACAATAAACGTAATTGGAAGTTGGCGCTTGTCTTTATGCGCCGGTTTGTCCTGCTCTTAAGCTCGCACCACAGCAGTCATTATTTTCGCAAATCTTCGAATAGCTGAGTGGTAAATTCATCCTGGATTTACAAAGTACTTCCAGGTAAAACATGTGGTAAAGTACAAGTCACTGCACTGATTGTGATATTTTTAGATACTCTGGTGAAAGTACAGGGTACAATATACAGATTAATTATATGAAAAGTTGCAGTGAGGAAACTACAAAGAACGGGCTGGGTGACTTATTTCGATCGGTTTATTTGAACTCACTCCACTTTCAATATATAATGGTAAAAGTTTGAAAATACGGTAAACAGTGTACACTTGCCGTGAGTCAAAAAGTGAAGTCAAAGTTTTCTCAACGTTTATTTCATTTATTGCAAGAAACTATTATTGAACATAGTAGTGCTTCCAACCAGGTTTACTACAAGGTTAAAGGGTTCATCTGGCAGCGCCCACCTTATTACGATTGAATACACAGATATAGATACTTGTTTACTATGAACTGGCACTCATGAAATATTCAGCATTGTTGACGAAGCATTTTGTGTCTACCATTACGTCCTTACTGCAAAGTATTGAAGACAAAACTGAATTAGCTATCACTATACGACAGAAAAAAAGCAGCTACCACTGTTTTCAAATAACTATCTGTACACGGCTGAAAAAAGCAGCTACGATATTTCTCGCGAAGCTTCTGACAAGAATGACATGATCGGTGAGCCCAGTTTAGTGAACAGTGCGAGCTCCTGTGACGTTGACAATGGGGGCGTTCCCTCAGTTTATGTTAAGAACGAAATGTTGGCATGTAGAATTTTTCGCGGTTTGTGTCATGAGACAGGTAAAACATATTTATTCGGCATATTGTTCATGCAGGTAAACTGGCGATTGTAAAAGATAACAAAACGAATGCACTCACGCATACAGGCTATTTGGCAACTCATTTGCGATGGGAAGTGGTTGTTGCCTCCAACGCAGACGCCCTTTCTCAACTTTCGGCACTTGTATTCGGTGTAATTGAAGTAGAAAACCTTGTAGAATGGTCGGCAGATGCCAAGAGCTGGTGGTTTGAGGCATCTGTGCGGCGTTGTCTCATGCTCGGCTGAAAAACGTGAATTGCGTGATTAAGCATGTTCATACGTTTTACGACTCTCATCGAAGTTGTGATTCTTGACTGCTGGCCCCAAGACAGCAAAGTCAAATCGTGGTCACAGCGGCCGCGTTTGTATGGAGGCAAAACGACATGAAAAGAACAATAACTTACCATGCGTAACCCAGAGAGAAAGCAAGACGCAGCTGCCCAGCAGAAGTTTCATTTCTTTAATCTCGCGTGACAGCGGGTCATCTCCCTGTTGAGCCCTATTGGATGTACAAAAATGCACGATTACTTTCTATTATTAGCCCGTCTGCCTACAGCTATAAGCATTTACTCACGACGCGATTGCAGGTGTTTTCTTCCCTGTGGAAAGGGAGCACGTCCTCCAAGAAACGAATCGACGTCCAATACCCGCGACTGTGTTTCCTCGAGGTCCCCACAGAACAATCGACGTTGTTTCTTGACAGCTTACAACGCACCTGCGTCAAGCCCTGTAAGGCCACTGCCTTTCTGTATTTAGTCTTCAGGGGCTGTATTGTGGATTAGCTGTATTTCCAACAAACACAGTTATCATATTGACGTCTTTTTTGAGGTTGGCGCGTAGGACGTTAGGGCCGTAATAACGGATTGGCAGAAAAGCCCAGTTTAGCGGCGAATACAGCGCAAACACGAACTTCCTGCATTTTCTATCGAATGAGGAGATTTTCTTGCGCACATAGCATGCGTTTTTTTTTCTGTAGTGAACAAATTATTGAGCCCGGCCTGTGAAATTTTCTGTATACAAGTTGTTGAAGATCACGGTCATTTTCGCTGTAGCCCTCATCGAAAGCAGACCTCCGAAGCTCGAACCAATGCCTTCAGACTTTGCACAGCAACCATTAGGCCTATGAAATCATAGGTAGTTGTAGTGGGATCCGCAATGTGCTTCGCTACTTTTATTTTAACGCGACAACCCCCCCCCCCCGCTTTCACCTGATTGCTGTGCCAGAAAGGTACAAACATCACGTCATCTTCATGCTGTCCAAGTATTTGGTAAACTGACAAGCGATTGATTAGAAATTTAACAACTTGGCCTCGCAATGAAGACGAAGCCAGAGGGAGCTACGACTACATGGTGGTAAGAAATGAAGATTCTGGGTAGAAGCCAGATCATCTGGAGACAAACCTCTGGATAGAAGCTCAGATCGAACAGCTCGAGGGCTATTAGAAGCCTATTTTATTTAAAATAAAAGTTATGACTGTGTCAGTGATTCATCGGAATAATAGTTCAATAAGAAATGTGTTTGTAGTGGCCTCACTAGGCTGATGAGCGGATGTAACTGTGTCTGCGCGTGTGCATCACACCTTTTACAATGCTACGGTTTCTTATGGATAAAGGAATCGAAAGTGTACCGCCCGTGTTGTTCCCCTCTCTGTACTCGTCTGTTACTGCACGATCAAGATGTCGAGCAGTAAGCGGACAAACTGAAGTTCGGCTAGCTAGAAATTGCTGCAGCTTGAATTGCTCATCCCGCCGTTCGAGTTTTTGTGCACTTGGGCCATGAATGAATGCTATTTCGCTGCAACAGCTAACAACACAGGTTTCACCACATTGAAACGATCTCGTACGTATTCGATAGTTACCTCAGCGACAATTGCTGTTTTGCATATAGACATCTTTGTTTTTAGTCCAAGTGCTCTCATGCATTTCAATTTCACTCGTTTTTGGACTTGGCAAGTTTTTTTCTCGTGGCAACGTGGGCGTTCTTGTTAAGTCGTGCTCTTAATCTGCAAATGAAAAAGATAAAGCTTATTTTATTGTGGTGCACTACTGGAAACATACGAGTGCTCCGCGGTTTGTTAAACAGCGCTATAAAATTGATCTCGTTCGTAGGAGCCACAACAATATTATCTCGTGCTGTGTACACCCTGCCCCTCCCCCCTCTCAGCCTGCGAAATGTGAGCCATCCGATCCTGCAGAGCGAGTAAGGCACCGTTACGTTTCTGAGCTCAAGGGTTTGTGCATGACCCTCGCTTACAGTGACTGCAAGAATGCAGAATTGGGTGGGAAGTGAAACACCATCTTACTCACAGTTAGTTGCACGTTAAGGAACCGATATATTTTAATGTCCTTTATAAATATGTATCCATTGGCCATTGATTTGTTGAATTAAAATACTACAACTCTATCATTTTTCGGGTGATTTCATGTGTCTTTATGTTGTCGGGGCCCTTGCTGCGCCAGTTTTCTTTTAGGCGCATACTTCACTGAATTCAACCAGCAAGTATTTGAGGACGAACCAGAGCCCATCCTTCTCCTAAACTAATCAGACGACAGGTGGGAGACTGGCGCCAGTTACAAACAAATGCCTACACACATTCGCGTAAACTTCACGGCTGTCTATCTAAAAAACACAGTGAGAAATGACTATGGTGTGAATGCATCACAGCATTCTAGCACATAATCTGTCAATATCAATGGTGTGCAGCCAACGCAATCTCACCGCTGCTTAAGTATACAACGAGAACTCAGACAGTGACAAGAAAATCATACGGAATATGATTAGCAGTACTTATAAGTAGGAGGCTGCTGCTGCTGATAATGATGACGATAATAATAGCGTAAGTGTTAGGAAAACTCAATGAAAAGTTAATTTATCACTGGCAGTGAGTCTGGAACATTCTTCCACCTGCCTGTTGTCACGAGCTACGCGACAACAGACAGCAGGAGAAGTGTTCTACGCTTGCCTTCATGGCTACTTGTAATGGTGACAAACACTAGTTTAAAATGCACATATATACCTCATAAAATGCAGGGAGCGTGAGCGCCATGTTGCTCAATTGGTAGAGCACCACAAGCATTATTAAGCGGTCCCAGGCTTGATGCCTGACAGCGGCAAGTTGTCTTTTCATACACGTTTCTTCTCATCTACGTTATCATCCCACACACTTTCCTGGGTATAATTGTCTGTTAGTTCTTAATATTATTCTCTATTATAAAGTAGAAAATCCTGAATTTACTTTTTTTCTTTTGAGGAGAAGCTCATAAATTCGACGCCCGAGGCGCTACTCACCAAAGTGAACTTGGTGAGGCAGTCGTTGACGCTCTCGCTGGCCCAGCGAGACCCAATAGCCAGCGCGACCCTTTACGAGGGTCTTCACCCACAGCAACCAAGCAACCTTTGATTTATGGCGGCAGCTACTTCAGCCGACGAATTCAGCCCGTTTTGTGCAATGTATCGTACGTCGAAACAGGTTCACCTGAACACCTGAACTCTTTACCCACAAGTGTGAAAACAGACGAAATGAAAGCCAACCGAAATGAAACTATTTTGAACATTGAAATTGACATTTCCTTTTTTTATGCTTCTTCTATGCCCCGCCGTGGTGGTCTAGTGGCTAAGGTACTCAGCAGCTCACCCGTAGGTCGTGGGTTGGAATCCCGGCTGCGGCGGCTGCATTTCCGATGAAGGCGAAACTGCTGTATGCCCGTGTGCCCACATATAGGGGCACCTTGAAGAACCGCAGGTGGTCGAATTTTCCGGAGCCCTCCACAATGTTCTGGATTTGGGTTCCTTAGCGTGCACCAAAATCCAGAGCACACTGGCCTACAACATTCTTTCTCCATCGAAAACGCAGCCACCGCAGGCGGGATTCGACGCCGCGACCTGCGAATCAGCAGCCGATTGGATTGGATTGGATAAACTTTTATTAATCAGCAGCCGAGTACCTTGGCCACTAGACCACCGCGGCGGCGCAAGCTGAGTGCTCAAATGTAAAGATGACCGTGCCATGAACCAATGCAAGGGTGTCACTGCCAGTAGTCCTCTTCTCGACGCACCCAACAAATAATTTGAAGAAGTAAATGGATTGTCCATACATTCACTGATGTCTTATGAAAAATGAAATAGAATGCATATGGGACGCCAAAATAAATCAATGTGGGCAGCGTTCTATCTTTATTGAAGAAATAATTAAGTGTGATTAGTATCAACTTGTACTATTCTCTATGGAATTTCCTGCGGAATATTCAACGAAGGGCATTCAGAATTGACTTTAACCAATGAGATTATAAACTGCAATAATATGTGGTGTGCGATGCATATTCGTGGTGGAACGAATAATTAGGAAGACTTTCTTGGTGATTTTGAAACTAATTTGATGCATCTCGGTCAGCGCACAAAGAGGACAAAAACACAAGCGCTTGGGTCGTGCACTTTCTTGCGTTTGTTGTTTTTTTCGTGCGCTGATTTTGATTAGTATGTTCGATCTAGCCCAATTCGCTACTTTAAATTTCACGCGCATAGAAACATGACTTGAGCCATAAAAGTTTACTTCAAACTGATGCAGTTTATTTTCAGGTAAGGTATCATTACTCCGAATGACATCATGTTACGTGAGTAGAATTCTGCATAACTGACAAGTTAAACAGTTCTTATGAGTTTGCAGGTGAAATATTGTGAATGGATGCAGGAAACATGGCTAACATTGCAGAAGATGTTACATTGGTGAATGGCTTAGTCTCGAACAGTTTTAAAGGAGTCATCATCAACAAACCACGCACAAGTGTAAAGTGTTTCGGCGTTAAACTCAATGCACAGTGAAAATTTTTTATGAAAGGTAACACTTGAACGCCTGTCCCGCGCCCTACGGTGGCTGCCTGTAGCGCGTTCAAGCGGGACCGATAACAGCACGGCCTCTTTTCGCGTCATCTGGTGGCGAGCGAAACGCCGGGAATTGATGATATGGAAACGGTGGCCAGAATGAAAGCCTTCCGACTTCAAAACGATTACGCCTGGCCTTTCACGTAATCACCTTGAAGGGGAGGCGGTTGCTATCTTGCCGCCGGTTTCATATCGTCATGACCGGGTGTTTTGTTTGTCACTAGATGACGCGAAAAGAGGCCTTAGTTGCTATATCGCTCCCGTTTGAACGCGGTACAAGAAGCCGCCGGAGGGTGCGGGCCACGCGTTCGCGTGTTCCCTTTCATAAGAATTGGCACTACCTTGTCGTGTGATATGTTCTCTGTTAAATATATATTGTGTCCTGTAGTGTTCTGTTCTGTTGGAGAGGTTGAGGTTCATATTACCTCGGCTACACCATGTCGACAAGCTCTGCATCGAAAAAAAATATTATCAAAGTGTACCCAAAAAGAAATATTCAGAAAAAGAAAAAAAAAACGAAAACATAATAGCACTCCAAAACCAGCTGAATTAACATAGTAATGTACAGTTTTTTGGCAGTAGTTGACGCTGTCCTAAAACGCGCATACGCATATCATTCTATTTCTACTCCCAGTATATATACTGACAAATCATTTAATATATCTCAACTCGTAGCTGTATATGACAAGCGCTTATCCAGTGCGGTCTTCGCTAAAAAGTCTGTCAGAAATATGTTCACCTTATTCTAAAGATGCATCTCAGGCCATGGGTCCAAGTAATTTCTTTAATGTGAAGGACCATCTGGGCAAACTTGCTGGTTCTTTTCTTATTTGTTTTCTTTTGTTTGTGTACTTTACGCACTCCAAAGTAATCGGTTTGATTCTCCCTCACTCAAAAGCCCGTAGTCGGGAAAGCTGCATTACTATAACGTGGCAGCGTCATTACGGCAACATTAGCTTAGCTTTGAACTACCTACGAGCCCACTTCCCTACTTATTATGCGTTCGATGAGCAATGATATGGCCAAATATCCATCATTTTGGTGTATTATCGTATATGTACTGATGGGCGGACCATAGTAGTTGAGCAAATGACGTGGAAATATTGTGTAATACTATAATCATTTATTACTTTTTCTTGTCACATAACTTTTGCCGCCACGCTGTTGGCCAGAATTTCAATCACTTGCAGTGGGCAGCCATCTTTGCGGGTGGCCTGCTGATTACGTGAAACGAGTGACTGCGCTATCATCCAGCCCGTTCTTATCACATGATGATCGGCAGTATTTCTCGGCATCTGTTGTGACGTAACCATTCCCCAACCCCTACGCTGGCGGCACCGACGGATGCCAGGATCAAGAATATGTACGCTTGCTTTAAATGTGAGTGCGAGAGTAGAAATATCCCAGTATCTATGAAGCTTGATATATCGCGGAAAGCGGTCGCAGTGCGGCGCAATCGCAATTTAGAAGCCGTGCTTCTCTGGGTTGATTTCGCAGAGACCGCATATGTAACGGGCGAGGGCTGTAAGTGTT
>WOVY01007650.1:0-26141 GCA_013436015.1 Rhipicephalus annulatus | reverse complement strand
GTGGTGCGAAGTTTGCTGTTCTCATGATACTACTGCAGTTGGCCAATCTAATTATATAAGAGAGTATGAAGACATCACAAAGGCAAGTTTTCACGTTCTTGCTACAATTTCAACATACAGTGCAACATTGAAAATGTTGGCACCTAGCATTATCTACAAACAAATTATCTTCAAAATAAGTGTGTAGTAGTAAAGCTGGGTACCTTATTGTTCATTAAAAAGGCAGTAAGGGGCAACCTTTTATACTCAAGTACGCATATTGCTGTCATGACGCATTCGCCTCGGAAGATTAGTGTCCCCCGTATGGTCAGTTTCAAATTACCTACTGGAGAAACGGTAGGTGTTCGAGTAGAAATATATGAAAGCATCAGTGTCAGCTATTCCTCCTAATAATCGCATCTGCTCATTTTTTATACCAAGAACTGTGGAGATATCCGTCACTATAAAATCGTGCCATACGATGGAGCTGTGGGAATAAGAGCGAATAGTTCATTACAGAGTCAATAATGATCCCTAAAATTGTTCAGCCCTCGTACAAAAAAAAATAAAAAAATAAGGAGAAATATGATGATGCATGCGAACCTTATTTGCCAATAAGGTTGCCAATTATTTGCATGCCAATTTAATAGTGTGAACAGCCGATATACTCGAGAGTTCCCATAGGCGCGTTAATGCGAACAAAATTATCGAAATAATGCATATCATGATCTGCTTCGCTCACATCCCTAGCGTCGATTTATTTCCGCACGACCACGAATGGATCTGGTAAAATGTAGCGCTCAACTGCTGGTGTTCAACGACCACGTTGTAGTGTGGATGCATATTTTGTGGAAGTGGAGGACGAAAAAAAAATGGCAGCAAATCTACGGAGTGAATGATGGCGAGTTAGGCGACGCATACGTCCGTCCATTTGTTCTTGATTCCGACCATCTATGCGTCCGTCTGTGTGACCGTCCATGCGTCCATTCGCCCGTCCGTGCATGCGTCTGTTCGTGCGTCCGCACATCCATCTGCTGCGTCCGTCCCTGCGTTCGTCCATGCATCTGCCCCTGTGTTTGTCCATGCGTCCCCTCCGTCCATGCAGCGATCCGCGCGTCCATCCATACATCTGTCTATGTGTCCGTTCCTCCATCTACTCAGCACTCGAAGTACCACCATCTCGTATCTTTTCATCATATAGGCGTCCGTATGTGTTACCGTCCATGCGTCCAGCCGCCCGTCCATGCGTGCCTCTGTTTGTGTGTCCGCACGTCTATCCGTGCGTCCGTCCCTGCGTTCGTCCACGCATCCGCCCCTGCGTCCATCCATGGGTCCATCCGTTCGTGCAAGCCATTCGTGCGTTCGTCCATTCATCTCTCTGTGTGTCCATTCGTGCATCTAGTCAACACTGCAAGTACCACCGTCTCGCATCTTTTCATCATATATTCCTCATATAGAAGCACCGTCATCCAGCGGACATTCCAAGGACTGAACGGGAGGTGGCACACACACACTTTTTTGCGGCTTGCGCTTCTTGTCTACTTCCCACTTTTAATCACCTAGAGTTCATGGTATATACTAGTTCAATGTATTCATGACACTGCGGCCCAACGCTCACTAAACCATTCTAAAACCAAGGAGGTTACCCCCAGCGAGCATAACGTAGCAACCCTTTCTTGTCAGATAGGGCTCAATGCACATACCAATGGCTGCTAATTGGGAATGAGAAACAGGAGAATTCGGCTTTTAGTTAACGCGCACGCTGCGAAGTTTTTATTGTTCAACAATGCACAGGAGAAATCTCCCACCAGCACCACCTTGCAGGTCATAGCGTAAGACTGGTTACGCACTACGACGAATGGGTGCCGCTTTAAGAAGCTTCGCCCCTAAAAGAGAACTCACATAATGCCTTGTGCATTCACGCTAGGTGACTCGAAGGTGACAGCCATCTGTGTTTTCATCTCAGTAGAAATATATTGGAGCAGGGAGCATGAGCCATGGCTTCCCGTGCCATTGCCATGCGTCACCTTCATTCGTTTGTTTTGAGGTTGTGCGCCTCCACATTTCGTCGCCGCCCAAAGAGGCCGCTACACGGTCAATGTGTGCCTTTACGTCAAGTTACGTCACACAAGAACTTTCGACGTCATGATAACTTCAAATATTTTTGTGATTTGTGACATTATATGATGTCTTCACGTATTATAGTTTTTAATCAGCACGGTCAAATTTTCCATTTGATGATGCATCTAAAGCATTCTACCTTGAAAAGAACATCAAGCTAATTATTGGGGCAGGCTTCAAGGCCGACTACATAAGACCAGAAAACCAGCGTTGCAAACAATTTACTGGGCACCCGTGCTTGCATAAGATACCTTGAATTTATAAAAGCCGTGTGGTTGAGCTCTATGGGCTCACTGAGAACGTGCTATGGGTGAGACAACAGCAAGCTATAGAGAGCAATAGACAGTGTTAGAAAAGGAGTGAGCGAAAAAGATAGTGAGACCATGAGAGAGGTCGAATAGTACCGGAATAAATAGAGAGGAATAAAGCGAGAGAGAAATTTGAATAAAAAAAACTAGAGCAAGAAATACCGAAAGTACTGAAGGAATATGAGGAGAGACAAAGAAACAAAGCGAGAGAAAGAAAGAGCGCAGTAGAAACAAAATAGGAAAACTAGAGATCTAAAGAAAAATATTGTGGAATCCTACGCTTCGCTTTTAAGTATTGAACGCGATAATAATATCCTTTTCTTAGTGCGTCAACCGCTTAGTTCGTGCTATTTATTGTATTATGTTACTCGAGAATCCTTATTCGTAGATTCCTACAATTTAATCGATAATGTGGAAAGTGACTTACGTCAGCGAATCTTTCACGTATGGACTGAACCACCCTTATTGCGCATATGAGTCCTCTTCCCCAGTCTCTCCTTTCCTACGCTCCTTATTTCTCTCCTCGCAACGCCGACGCCGACAGCGTCTCCTAGCGCGTTTTTTTTAGTTTAAAAAGCAACTGCTAGCGCTGCACAACTGTTCACTGGCCATCCCGTATATATAGGTACTGGAAATTGATCTCCAATTTACTGCAGGTGAGAAATTTTCCCCATGCGTTGTTTAACAATGAAACGTTGCAGCTTGCGCGGTAATTAAAAGTGGACTGTGTATCTTTGTTCAATCGGAGTCTTTTGACTCTCACTGCCCATTAGCAGCGATCGCAATGTTTCAGTAGGAAACAGTGGTCCGTGACTGCATGGTTTGCGTCTCCGCAGGTTTTAGGGGCGAAGCTCCTTAAAGCGGCACACGGTCGTCCCTTGTAGTAGCAGTAGTAGTCGTAGTGTGTAACCAGTCTTAGATTTTTAACCTCAATGGTGGCGCGGGTGGGAAATTCCTTCTGTGCGTTGTTGAACAAGAAAAAAAACTCACAACGTGCGCGTTAACTAAAAGCCGAATTCTCTGTCTCTTATTACCCCTTAGCCGCCATTGGCATGTACATTGAGCACTATCTGACAAGAAAGGGTTGCTACGTTATACTCGCTGGGTGTAACCTCTTTGGTTTTAGAAAGGCTTAGCGAGCGTTGGGACGCAGTGCCATGAATACAGGGAACTAGCATATACCATGAACTCGAGGTGGTTAAAGATTGAGAGGCAGTAACGGAACAGCGCTTATCTCGTCATTTTTCCTGTTTTCAAAGCCACTTCGAGGTGGTTAAAAGGGGGAAGTCGACACGAAGCGCAAGCCGTAAGAAAGTGTGTGTGTACCTCCTCTCGTTCAGTCCTTGAAATGTCCGATGGATGACGGTGCTTCTATATGAGAAATATATGATGAAAAGATGCCAGATGGTAGTACTTGGAGTGTTGAATAGGTGGACGAACAGGCACACAGACAGATGCATGGACGGACTCACGGAAGGCTGCACGGACGAATGAACGCATGGACGGAAGCAGGAGCAGATGCATGGACGAACGCAGGGACGGACGCACAGATGGACGTGCGGGCGCACGAACAGACACATTCACGCACGGGTGGCCACACAGACGCACGCATGCACGGACGGAAGCAAGAACGAATGCTTCGCCCCACTCTCCATCATTCACTCCTTGGATATGCTGCCATTTTTTTTTCTCCTGCTCAACGGCGCGATGAGTGCCAGCTTCAACGCCAATGCCAGCGTGAGCGTTGGCGTCCGCTGCTTGACATCGATACATGGATACTTTTATCGAAAGATTGTGTGATTTTTTGTCGCCCATTGTCCTACACTTCAAGATACTGCACCATGTTCGTTTGTAGCTTGCAGCGATCCAGCCCTAAACGTACTCAAACGGTTTGTTTTGTGCATGAGAACTCGACTATCCATGGGCATGGAATTAATTCCACCAGTTTTTCCTAACGCACGCGTCAGCATATTAGAAACTTTTGCTATTTAGCGCGTGTCACGATGAAAAATGACGGGAGTTGAATAGCTACCATTGGCTCGTTTTGACGTCAGTTATGATACGAAAAAAATACGATGACACAAGAACTAAGATCACAAAAGTGTGCTGCTATCTTCTCCTGTGAACCCTACTTTATACTACGTGATCTTCTGATGTTTATAACATACCACATTCTTGCTAATCACGCCATCTATTTATAACGAAAGTGGGATAGTATGGTAGGAATTATGACGCACCTACCTCACAAATTGTTACATGAAAAGCGTGACTTTCCTGTTCCATACGTCACGAAATTTTATGCACCAGTGCTGAGTGGCACAAACCCACATGCCATGGCCCGTTGTCTGCACATATTCACCGCAGGGGTGTCCACTGTACTTCGACACTGAATTCGAAAATCGAAAAGCTACAGCGTGAAGATGCTGTTGGGCATAAAAATGTGGTAACGTCACTCGAGGAGATATGCCAGTCAATGAAGATGCGGTTGTCAGTGAACGAAATATCCCACTGGAATAAAAATAAAAATTATGACTTGAGTCGAAGTCCAACACAGGACTGCATTACAGTCATTTACGCTACGAGAGATCCACGGCAGTGCTTCGAAGCGCTTATAAAAATGTTTTGCTGTCAACAGGTCATTCCTCACTGTGCAGTTCTGGGCTGTCCAGCAGCCCCGCGCGGTGACCGACAGGCTTGGACTGGCAGTCCGAACGTAGAAGTTTTCCACTTCGCGACAGGGCGCGTCCCGCAACACCTCAGTACCGCTCTTTTAAATAAACAACTATCGTGAGCTTCGCTTTGAAAAGCAAAACGTACTAACGTATTTAGTCCTTTTTCGCATCTCCGTGTTTAACGCCAGCCTGATTTCGCTCTCGGTGGACTACTAAGCTGCGCAAGGAACGTAAAAATAAAAAAAACGTCCGTGTGTAGATTGGCCCCTTCAAACTATCTTAAAATTTCCACTTCAAGTACAGTTGGGAAGTACCTACAGCACACTAACTGCTCCTTTTTCTGTTATCCAAAATACGTACTTATTGCGTGTAAGGTAGCAACCTTGCGTATGTGCTCAATGCAGAAGTTTTTAAAGGCTAAAGAGAACATCGGAGCACGTGTCGGCTGCAGCAGCCGTGCCTAGCCGGAGGCTGCAGTGCGTTTCACACAGGTGCAGCAAGCTTCGCGAGGTGTGCTTCTTTTGTCGCGTGAAGAGGGGATCTAGTATCGATGTTTCCACCTAGTGTGCATGTCTACTTAGGCGGGGTGCTTTCAGTTAGTGGACACATTCGCAGATTACCCATACAGTGGGCACGAATATTATGCTAAGCACCAAGGAAGAAGGTTGATATGTAACGGTAAAACCACCAGGAAGTTACGACGCACATGAATGTAGTACAGGCTTCATGTTACGGCAAGTCACTTATGATTGTCATATAGCTATGTTCTCTAGTGGCTAAGGTACTCGGCTGCTGATCCGCACGCGTCGGCATTGAAACCCGGTGGCGGTGGCTGCATTTCCTATGGAGGCGGAAATGTTGTTCCCACAACCAAATTGTTCTCATGCTTTTTGTCAGAGTATTTTATCAGCTTTCGCATATGCAACTAATCTGAAATAGAGCTTATTGTGTACAAGAGGCATACTCTCGAAAGGCTCCTTCATTCGGTACAAAGGAGAGACAGAAAAATCTGAATTTCGGCGAGTCGATTACTGACTACTTGGTTGCCCCGCCATGGTGGTCTAGTGGCTAAGGTTCCAGACTGCTGACCCGCAGGTTGCGGGATGGAATCCTGGCAGCAGCGGCTGCATTCCCAATGGAAATGAAAATACTGTAGGCCTGTGTGCTCCCATTTGGGTGCACGTTAAAGTACCCCAGATGGTCAAAATTTCCGGCGCCCTCCACTATGGCGTCTCTCATAATCATAACGTGATTTTGGGGTGCTAAACCCCGCATATCAATCGGCCAATCAACCAATCAATCAATTAATCATCATTCAGTCAATAAAGCTCTGATATGCTATACACATTTTTGTAGAGATACATTAGGCGAAACGGCCAGGAGAGCGTAGGCTGCTAGCTAGCTAGCTAGCTAGCTGGACGGACGGACGGACGGACGGACGGACAGACAGACAGGCAGACAGACAGACGGACAGACAGACAGACAGACAGAGAGACAGACAGACAGACAGACAGACAGACAGACAGACAGACAGACAGACAGATAGATAGATAGATAGATAGATAGGTAGGTAGATAGATAGATAGATAGATAGATAGATAGATAGATAGATAGATACGCTCAATGATACCGCAATTCAATAAGAAATGTTTCGTATTTAAAGAGCGGCGGACCGTGATGTGGTGACAGTCACGACGCCTTGACCCCGTCAACGCAGCGAACCTAGAAGCACACTTACAGTGTAAAAGAAACAAAATTTGAAGAAATGTACAGTTACAAGACCTTCAAAACATGGCGTGTCTGAATTTTCTGATGAACGTGTTGACATGTTTGAATAACGAAGCAGAAAATTCATGCTCAATTTCTTGTTGCGTAGGGTGGGGGGTTCCGTTATATACAAATCGAGTGCAAACGTGATTAGATTTAAAGCATGGCCGCCGAGGTACGCGTCTAAAAGCGGATCTTTGAGGGCAGCGTTTGCTGCTGCGAAAGACATTTTGCCTATTCGGCATTCTGTCCGAATCTTCCTGATATCAAAGTGATATTGTGGAAGAAAGACCGAAATTCCGCTGCGCATTGATCGGTGATCTCCGGCCAATTATTGGAAGGCGGTTAGACGTTCGACTTCATCCACCATACAAAAATCGCATACCAGTTCCTTTCTCGGTTATTCGAAGCGTGGCTGAAAACGTCACGAAAGACAGAAGAGCACCGCTCATCACGCGCACTGCGTCTGTGCGAAACCTCTTGCAGCCTCTGGCGGCCGTGGCACTGGTCGGGCGCTACGCCCTCTAATATTGCCTTAACTATGCACCCCTGTCGACATACTGCCGCTGTTGCTGACGATAGTGAAATATGCCTCAGCGCTTTTTCATAAGAAGTCCGTCAAACTTTTCACTCGAGGTGGCGCTCTTATGTTAACAAAACACCTTGTGAATTTGTGCACATGTGGCACGAATTTACACACGCATTAAAAAACAATTTCCTGCTACATCACACTCACACATAGTTTAAGTACAGTTTTAAGCACTGCTGTCAGAATGTAGTATAACACTTGATTTTCACACAGTGTGGTTTGGTTAGATTGTCCCCCCGATCGATTTCTTCAACAGAGAAGCTGTTGCAGCTCAGCCTTAAAAATTGACACCGAGATCAAAGGATGTCAGCATCATGAACACGTATGATCGTCATAAATAGAAACTCGCAAAACTTCACTGTTGACCACTGTGGCGTAGCTTATAATAACCCAGCTAGGTGGAAGAACGGGTGAAGAGACACAGAAAAAGAGAAAAAGAAAGAGGAAGACGATAATAAAGATATTGAAAAAGAAGTATAGAAAACGTCTTGCCAAAAAAAATCAGTGTACCCTCAATCTGAAGATGAGCGTGCTAACCGCTCGGTTATACAAGCATACCAGCATAGAAGAGCGTAGCCTTCTATAGCACAGCATAGCAAGCGAGTGGGACTGGAAAGCAAGCAGTGTTGAAGATATCTCATGGTTAGAAAAAGTGTGACCAAAGCGTGGCAGAAAAAGAATAAAAAAAGAGAAATCAAGAGAGAAATGCGAAAAAAATGAGATACAAAGAGAACACCAACAAAATAGAAAGAAAGAAAGAGAAAAAGAGAGATATCAAGAGAACGATATAACCTCATTTGTAGCTAGATTTGGGTGCACGTTAAAGAACCCCAGGTGGTCGAGATTTCAAGAGCCCTTCGCTACGGCGTCTTTCATAATCATAAGGTGGCTGTTGACGTTGAAGCCCACATATCAATCAGTAGCTAGATACTGCAACACCTTCCCAGCTGTTCATGTGCAGTAGCTAAGCCACATTCACCGACGGAGACATCGCGTGCACATTACGCTATAAGGCGCATAGTCTAGCTGCAACAAATTGTAGCCTGAAAGTGTTGCAGCGTGTTAAGAACGCGTACATTCGAGCAGGATGCCTCACATGTCAAAGATAGACGTATGAGTTGACATGAATTACGAGTAGCGACCGACCCTTGCTTTGTTTTATAATACAATGCGTGACACCGTGAGAACTGCTGAAATTTTGGTATCGTTTGTATTTGTCTGTTTATTTTTCGCTAACGTATAACGCTACCGTACAAAGACGAGAAAAAGCATAGCAAATGCCGGCCTACTATCAAAAACTTTTTTATTAGGAATGCCCTAGTAGGTATCAAGCAAGTGTGCTTGCAGTAGTTACCTAATGAGTGTTTTGAAATCTCTAAAATGCCGCTCTTCTAGCTTCCGCTGTGACTGTTCTGCGCCTTTCGCAAAGGCCTGGTGTTTTTTTTTCTCATACACCCTTTGCAAGAATACATGAGCCATAAATATTTACCTCACAGAGGGCATATTGTAGGTTAAAATGTTTTCATGCCAGTAAATCATTTAGGTTTTCAAGAAAAAAATTCGGCACCTTCACAAAATCGTCACTTTGGTCTACATTGAGGCACAATTAACACAATTGGGTGCTCTCAGTAAGAATTATCCTCATTTTTTGCTGAATTCAAATAAGCCCTTATTCTTACATGACATTTTTTGCATCATTACAACTTTAGCTTTCCAGAAAAAATAGTTTTTGGAAAACGTGTAATAGGAATGCCCAAGCATAACTAATAGTACTGGGAGTGTAGCCTCTAGCAATCACATGCGCACGCACTCGAAGACCATGTTGCCAAGGTTTGTTTTTGGAGAAGAACTTGCGGTTGTCTAGTGGGCTGAAGAAACCTCTAGGAGTAAAAAAATCTTGGTCGTTTTCTTCGGTCCGTCCCCCTAACCTGCATGACGTAACAATAAATTCGTGTATAACTGATGCATGCCCCAATTTTTGGCTATCATCGCATTCGGTCATGCTGAAACTTCCTAATTCATGCTTATATAGCTCCAAGTCGGTAAATTCAAAAAAATGTTTCGGCCATAAAACAAAAATTTTGCTGAACTAACTTGCCATAGCAGAAGAACAGGTTTCTTTCTTTAGTTTGCGTTAAGTTATTTTTTAAGTTATGTTTGATACTGTCAACTAAATTTCGGAGTCATTACAGACGGTATAAATATACATGGTATTGATTCACAAAGAATAACACTACAAGTAACATATCGATTTACTTACACTATTGGCAAACAACCACGAATATAAGCAACAATGGCTTCCTTATACAACGCGATTGGCTAAGTAAATTTTCACGTCAACATTCGT
Source organism: Rhipicephalus annulatus (assembly GCA_013436015.1). NCBI lineage: Eukaryota > Metazoa > Arthropoda > Arachnida > Ixodida > Ixodidae > Rhipicephalus > Rhipicephalus annulatus. The sequence goes on along the minus strand of WOVY01007650.1, from coordinate 16,358 downwards.
TGTACTTTCTTACCAAATATTCATTTGGCGCATCTTTATAATCAGCCCAGCCATCATGTGGCAGATGTATTGTACAGCATTTTATTTGCAAAAAGAAAAAATAGTGGTAAAGCTGAAAAGAATATCATAAATGTGAAAGGGAACAGATTTTCTCGTAAGCGTGATATTAGAACAGCCAGGCAAATATCAGTGAATGAATGATTCTTAAGTACACTTTTCTAGCAAGCCACTTAGAAAACTGCTGACTCCCCAATAACAAGTTAACTATTTGAGCAATGACTAAGTAAACAAACATTTTCATCGCTCGATATTACAAACGAAGGCGGAAACGCAGATCTGTCGAAGTACCATCTTATCTACTACAGTTTATTGAGAAAAACATTAAAATTGAACACAACAAAAATTATGCGAAGCATTGAGGTATTAGTTTATGTTGTGCATTGTTTTAACGTTGCAATAAATGTGGGCAGTGTCTAGGCACTCGTAACACTCAAATTTAGTTTATTACGTGATTTTCTCACAGAACGTTTGTGCACGTGTCTCAGAATTTTGAATTCGCTTTCCTGAAAATCATGGGAGCTACCACTCCCTCCTTTGCGGTGATGCTCCAGAACACACCTGAGAGTGTTCGTAGCGTGCGACAACCATCACACTAGGTTTAGTCGTCCAAAATGCATGACAACGCGTCGAGCGATTAGGACAGCGAGGCAACCAATTTATACTCGAATGACTTCGAGTTATTCGGTGATGGCTTCACGGTCGCTATGAATCGAACAACAAAACAAAGACTGCTGCGGACGGCGTCGTCGGCAGGTGTTTCCACCGTTAAAACTGCTTCACAGCACTGGCCGCACACGATGCTGTTCATACCCGAAGACCCTGCGTCCAATTTGCGACTCCTCAACAGGCAAGTTCTTTGTGTCCTTCTAGAGGGCATCGTGCCGAATGAAGTCAAAGACGTGAGGATCAATGCACGGAAGAAGGTCCTTGCCGTAGACGTTATGCACCGTAGTGCGCTGCGAAGCCTTAGGCACATAACGGAAATCGGCATCGTGAGAGTTCAGCCAATGGTCGCTACAGGCTGGCTGTACTGACACTGTCGGCGTCATATATGATGTGTATCTTTCCATCCCAGCTAATGACCTGCCAATATTAATAAGGTCAGCTACTGAAGCAACTCGAATCACGCACATCACCACACTCGGCAACTCACGCTGCTTGAGGCTCGTGCTCGAGGAAGACAGCCTTCCCTCTGCTTGTCAAAGTTGGTCATGTTCGCCACTCAGTACATTCATACGTACCTAAGCCACTGCAATGCTACCAGTGTATCAAGATGGGACATGTAAGAGGTGTCTGTGAGAACAAAGTTGTGTGTCCGCGGTGCACTGAATCTCACCCAAAAGACGCCTGCAGTACCACTCTGTTACGATTTCTAAACAGCCATGACGCTCGTGAAGCCTCATTCAGAATCGCCCGCGGGGGCGAAAGGAGCACGCAGTACCCAGGCGTATTTTACGGGACAATTCAACGCACAGGGAAGCTGCCGCTACACTTCGCCAACGGCAGTGCTGAGGGCAAAGATTATCACGGAAAAACTGCTCTACCAATAAAGAGATACCATCCTCTATCAAAGTGGCTGATCCACAAACACCGAACTCACTGAAGACGAATACTGCCAAATAGAAGAAAGGGACAGCAGTCGCACCTTCCGAACAGTGGCCCTCACATCCATGAAGTCAACCTACTTCAGGGTTGCATCAAATCCCGCTGCCTTCGACGACCCCTCGAACACTTGATACGACGAATGAAGAACAAGCGATAAGCTTGCTGCATTCACTGATGAGTACCATGCCTGTCCTACTGAGCAACATGAAGACTACCTCTGCGCAGACCACACTGCAAGTGCTACACACCCTTAGTCTGGTGATTGTAGCTGTAAAGTAAAACCACGGCCAGCGAGGCACCGTCCTTTTGAGTTGAAGTAAAAAATGCATCTGTCTTTCAAGAGAATGCCAGAGAACTTAAGTCGCGCATGTCTGACTTTAGAAAGGTTGTATTTGTCAACCGTTTCCCCATTATTGTGAATTGCGAACACAACCTGTCTGCTTCAAACAAACTGCCAGAATATGAGTGCTTTATGTCCTCTACTCACGGAGACTGCAGCGAGGTCATTGTATTCATGCGCCCTGACCTCACTTACGTTCACCAAAAGGTGTCGCCTGAAGAAGAAAATCTATATGTGTGCCCTACTGTGAAGAAGAATAAGGATACTTTCACGATTCTCGGAGCTTACTTATCTCCATCAAGCCGCCTTGACTGCGAGTGCTTACGCGGTATTCTGACATCGACTCCAAGCCCATTGGTAATTACTGGTGACTTTAATGCCCACCATATTTTAAGGAGAAGCTCCAGGTTTCACTATAGAGGAAGAAAATTGGTGTCCTTAGCCTGGGAGTATTAACTTTGCGTTTGTAATGATGGAAGCCTTACACATTTACCCGGATCAGCCTATAGCTGCTACCGGGACCTTACATTGTTTTTTAACTCACTTACCAGGAAAGTGCACTGGTTTTCAGATCTGCAAACGCGGGGAAGCGTCATATTCCAACTTACCTACGGATAGAAGGTTTCACCAGCTTCCAGTCCTCAAGAGACCTCAAGAACACCGATTGGCCGAAATTTCATTGTGTTAATGGACCGATGGCTCATCGTATAACCTAGAGGAATTGACAAAGGATGTCCTGCAGAATACCACGCATTCACTTTCCTCTAGTCACAACCGCACCAATTTCGACATCGAGCTTGAGAAACTTCAAGCAATACATCGTCGTGCAGAACTTAGGTACCGACGGACAAAGTACATGAATGTATTCAGGCTGACTAGACGCATTCGAAAGAAAAAGCGGCGGCACATGAATAAACTGGCTTGGCGACGTTGGAGATCCTTCTGCGATCCGTTGGTTCCGCGAAAGCCCCTATCACTGATATGGTGAACTGTCAGGGGTCTTTGCACAACCTTTGGTCAGCGACACCCATTTACATCTCTGGCATTTCACCCACAATGCAGAGAGATAGCCGTGCAGAATTCTTTCTGTAGAAGAATTGCCGGTGATTGAAATTTCACGGAATCAAGAATGGAAACAATTGATAACCCACCACCCTCACGTGATCCCCGTGTGGAATGTCAGTTTTATATGGAAGAGCAATAGGCGGCACTGGCACTGTGCAGACGTTCTTCAGCACCCGACCCTGACAACAGTACCTATAGTGCCCTTTGTAATCTAGAAGACTAAGCTCAGAAGGCACTCTTATGCCTATACAACGACTCCTGGCAGAGTCTTACAGTTCCTTAAGCGCGGAAGTCAAGTTACCTCATTCCACTTCCAAAAGCTGGTAAATTTCCTTTGGATATCGCCTCATACCGCCCTATCGCGCTTGCCAGTTGTGTGGTAGAAACAATAGAAAGAATGATTGTAACACAAATGCGTGTTATGTAGAGCACTACGAAATCTATTCATTATCCATGACCAAATTCAGACACGGCCATTTGTCGATTGACAACATTGTTGATCTGGTGACATATGCACAGAAAGAGACTGTGCGCCGCCCTCTTTCTGGACGTTAAGGGGGCTTAAGACAATATCACCCATGAAGCCGTCTTAGTGCTTTGGAAACAGTAGACCTTGGTGGCACGATATGTATGTGGGTGTACAGCTACTTAAAGCTGAGATAATTTTGCGTGATGACAGCAAAGGACATAACACCTGACTATTACAGCAATCGAGGAGTTCCTCGGGGAAGAGTTCAGTCCTACACTTTTCAATCTAACTCTCATTGAACTAGTCGAGCACCTACCTAGCACTGTAGAACTTTCTATCCACACTGATGACATCTGCACTTGGACATCAGGTGTGAAAAAGCCTCAGCTTCACGCCCGCCGTTAGATGGCTGCTACCTTCATCATGCTACTGTCGTGCTACCTTCGACGTCATGCTACCTTCGTAAACAAGGTCTCGAGTTGTTCTGCGGAAACTGTGCAGTGGTAGCGTTCACGCGGAAACCTATGTCTGCTTACACCATATCGATTATGAAGAACACATATCGTTCAGCAGAAGCCACAGGTTCGTGGGAGTCATAACAGACAGAAACTTGTTGTTGGACTCCACACATGAACTAAATGAAGAAGCGGCTGATCGCAGCATGTCACATGTTCGAATTCCTGGCAGGATAGAATTGGGGAGTGTCCATACCATCCATGCTACAACTGTACTGAGTGCTGTTTGTTGGATTCTTACGGTATAGCTTACCTGTAATATCTAACACTGGCAAGACCAACCTGCCTACAATTCAAAGCATTCAAGCCCAATCACTTAGGATATGTCTTGGATTACACCGCAGTGCTTCAACGGCTGAAATCATTGCCATCGCTCAAGATCACTCAATCAAGACACATATGATTACCGAGGCAACACACATGCACCTCAGGCAATAACTCAAGACCCCTTCCTACCACCTAGCAAGCTTCGCTTCTGAAAGGCCCCTACGACATATGGTACCATTGTCTGCATGCATCATTCATTGCTTACTGAGGCTTACGCACCTGCATTAAAGCCAATGCTTCCTCCTTAGAGCTTGAGCCGGTCGTGAGTTTACTTATTATTTCCAGGAATGCGGAGAAAATCGGACTTACCGACACATGTCCTGAAACAACTGAGTCATTCCTACTGTAACAAAACTACAGTAACCATGTGCGCCATTACACCGATGGCTTGACTAAACCGTCTAGTTCAGGTGGAGCAGTGGTTATACCATCACAAGGGGTAACTCAGCGTTTTAAGACTTAACATGCGAGAATGTCTCCGACGGCAGAACTCGAGGCTCTGCGTAGTGCACTGGAACTCATCAATTCCGAAGAAAGACAAAATAAGTAGGCCGTGTTTTCTAACTCAAAACCAGCGTTACAGTGCCTGGTACGTTCTCCGATGCGGATGCCAGGACCAGCTGACCTACCAAACTGTGAAACTTCACCACCTCTTTATACAAAAAGGCCAAATCATCGTCTTTCAATCGTTACCTGGGCATTGTGGTATAAGCGGAAATGATTCTGAAGGTCATGCAGCTCGCACGTCACATGAAGAAACAGCGTTCCAATTCCTCTTTCAAGAGCGGACGCGGCGACGCAGGTTTGTCAACTGGCCCGCAGTGTCACACTGAATGAGTGAAACACACGAAGCATATAACATGCAAGACTGCACGAGCTCACCCTTCACTACAACTACGGCCTCTACCCAGCCTATTCGACGTAAAGCTTCACTTCTCTATCGCCTTTGGCTGGGAGTTGCTTTTACGAAAGCTTACAACACGTCAATCGGAATGACTGACAGTGTGGCATGCGATGTTTTGTGGCAACAATAAAAATATCGAACAGGTTCTGTGCCACTGGCCTCGATTTGCCTCAGACAAATACTTGTCAACGCAAAGCGGCGACTGGATGATCGGCCTCTTTCTGTGCAGATGCTATTACAGCAACGTCCACATCCCGCGCCAGCGCACAAGGCAGTGAAAGCCCGGCTGTGTTTCTTCAGAAAGAGGGGTGTGTGTGTGATCGCCTCTGACATGTGGTGGAGATCTACACGCTGCAGTGGTCAGTCTCTCTTTTTTTAAAGACGATAGTGTTTCTATGGGGCCTTCAACGCAAAAATTTTAGTCTGTCTGTCCATTTGTCTGTTTGTCCACTCTTAAGAGTACCGGGAACTTTAAAACGCCACCAGCGAATACCCCAAACGGCCGACCCCACCCGCAGCACCCGCCAATGTTGCTCATAATTCAGGGTTATAACTAATGCGATTGTCAATTAAAAAGCAAATATAGCGCATATGTGATGCAAAATAAAAACACTTATATATTCTGTATGCGCATCTTTTACTAGAAAAGGCATACAGACGTTATTCTAAGGACCTTAGCATTTATCACGTGGCAATGAGCATGCAATGCTTGCCCGAAAAGGAAAGTTTCCAATGCTTTGCTAAGACGACATGGTGGTGACACCTACCCATCGCCTTGCGTTCTACACCTTATCCCCATTGAGATGGGCGCGCATGCCCGTCTAGAGCCACGCATTTTGTTTTCCAAGATAACTGCCAGTTAGCGCTCATGTTTCACGTTTGCCGTGACTTGGTGCACTCGTTCGCCTCCGCTGCACGCTCGAGGCACTCTAACACAGCGCCTGCAGAATACCACTCACCGTTTTTCTTGCGCGGAACATCAAATAAACGTTAGGTTCAATCTCTGCAGACACAACACTATCGTCTTTCGACGACATATGCAGATTAACACGCAGATACAGGGCCAATTACTTTTCCTTTTCTTCCCTCTTTCTCATCTTTCTTTCCCTTTCTTTAATTCCCCAGTGTAGGGTAGCCAACCGCATGTCTTTCTGGTTAACGTCCCCTGCCTTCTTCCTTTTGTTGCCTCGTTCCTTCTTTGCTATTTTATTACGTTTGCGCATTGGCTCCGTCGCGGTGGTCAAGTGACTACGGTATTTGGCTGCTGAGCCGCAGGTCACGGAATCAATCCCGGCTTAGGCAGCTGCATTTTCAATAGAGGCTAAGTGCTGTAGGTCCATGTGCTCAATTCGGGTCCACGTTAAAGGATCCCAGGTGTTCGAAGTTTCCAAAGTCCTCCACTACGACGTCTCTCATAATCATATGGTGGTTTTGGGACGTTAAACTCCACATCTTATCAACGTTCGCGTATTGTAAAAGAGAACATCAATTTGCTCATTTTAAATTGCATGACAACTATGTAAAACCTGCGTCTGGATGGGGATCACAATGACGAGTCTTTGAAATTCTAAGCTTCTCTCGTGAAGCCGAAGAAGTTAAGGAGTATGAGATGATAAGTGCCTAATTTACTTTCCGTGAAACGAGTACTTGTGGTTCTGCTATGCGTACAACTTGCAGTATTTAATACATAAAATGGAACAAATGACATTTATGCAAGAGAGAGAGGAAGAATATAAAGAGGTAGGAAGGTTAACTACACCACGTCCACGTGCTATACCCTATACGTGTGGAGAAAGGAATTAGGGAGTAAAAACCAGCAAGAGAGACAAGGAGATGCAAATTGCACACCATGCGCGCAGTGCAGAATTTCACAGGTGGTCATTAACCCGCGTATTCACAAACGCTCTTCGACTCGACCCTTTACTCGAAACGCTCATAGAGTGGCGTTTTCCCATTCACAAATCGCCATTCACTTGAAACGCTTCCTTCACTCGAGAAAATCCAAGCGTTCCCACGAGATTGCCAAGGAAGTGATCGAGCTACCTTGAATTGCCCCTCGAGTGAAGTTTCTGTGCCAACATCGCGTGCATGGCGGAGCCCGTCCCGCTTTGACAGCGTTTCTCGATCAATTAGGCTGCCACCGCCGCGTTCTTTCAACAGTGACGGTGCGTGTTTACTACGGAGCTGTCTTGGAACGGTTCGACAACGCCTGCCGAGGCACTGGGGCAGGTGGGCGTGGTGTCAAGAAGAGCGCTCACCAGAGCCGTGAAGTGTGGTGTTTCGTACATGAGCTAATGAATTACCCGCCTTCGGGTGTGCGTATACTCGTCGTGTGAGTGCTCTAAGACTTACTGCGGATATCAGTGCTTTCAAGTGTTTCGATGAAGCTTGCACACCACACCAGTGCAAGCGTGGCACGAAAGCTTGACAAACAAGCGGAGAAGAAACGCAATAGCAAACTTTCGATGTGCTGCATTCACCGTACTACTGAGCGGCTTCCTCTCCAGTGATGCTTTGCTATACCCTTGCCGAAATATACGGCGAAGCACACTTTCGTGTGATGATCGTGTGTATCTACGAGAAGGTAAGTTCTCACTTTTTTTGTTCATTTCCCCCCTGCCTTAGGTCAGATAACTATTAGAGACAGTTTAGGAAGAGCAAAACACAATTCAATTGGACCCACATAGGTTGTTTCTACGACCCGTCAAACACAAGCTTCCATATGCAGTGTCTATGCAGCTCACAATACCAATGAACAACCACACCCAGCTTTAGGGAATCAAGCAAAGGTTCGTGCTACGTGCGTGTACGAAAGAATGCATGGAGCGCCGTTTAAAAACGCAAACTTATGAAATAAAAATACAGCGGATACTTTATATGGTTTTTTTATAGTTGAACCTCCTGCCCCCGAAGACATATTGCTGGCTACGCCAATGATTTGTGCGATAAAGTTATCGAATTACATAACCGTATATATGCCTGGTGAGCTTCCAAGTGCCTAAATCAACATGTGTAAAAATAGGCAAAGCTCAATACCTTAACCATATCTGTTCTTTAACGCAAGAAATGTTATTAACTGTGTGCACCACGAGAAATGAAGAAAAATGCGGCTTTGGTGTTTTAGCTATGAAGTTTTTTTAATAATATTTGTTGCCTCTTTTGTGCAAGGGCCTGGCTGCCGACAGAAATACATAGAGGAAAGGTTTCCTAAAACGTACCGTATTCGCAAAGCATTGCAGAGTTTGCTCGACTGTATACAAAAGGACAAAATCTGCCGTGATTGCATGCAACTGCACTGCATGAGACACGCTATGGTGTCTACTACTTCGGCCTTATTATTGATGTTCTACCATCTCGAATTTTATTTCAACAGTGTGTCAGCTGCGTATGCTTGATTTATGCGCACTTGCAGTAGCACGCATGTGTTTGCCACGTGGCTCTTCATCAGCCGAATGTAATAAACGTTTAGTTTACCATTCGCAATTTCTACTGTGTTCATTGTTAAATAGATTATTATCAACGTGTTCATCTTTTCGGGATGAGACAGAATCACGAAAACTATTCTCCGATTTTACAGGAAAGCAGTTCTACAAAAGTCAAGCTTGTTTTATAGACACTAGACCCACTCCCCTTCCACGAAAATAAGATGGCGTGGTTCCAGCGTGTCGACATGCTAATGTTGCAACAATAGCGGACATTTTATTTACAGGGGTTTGATCAGAGGTATCCGCGATGTCTGCAATATTCTTGAGCATTTTTACCACTTTTTTGCACTGCTCTTCGTTAAATCAGCATAGTAAAATACTCTGCTCCTCGACAACACTTTACCCAAGGTTCAGAGAACCATTATGGTTGTTTTTAAGACAGAACAGCACGAAAAGTTAGAAGTGGCTTCAATTTTATAATTTCAATAACAATAAAACATCTCTGAATTATGCACTGCCGAGGCTTTAGAATAAAGCAAGTAAACCACGATCATTTACAAGAGGTATTCCAGGCGATCATATTCTGCAAATAAAAGCTGAAACATTAGTGCAAAGGTCATTCGTGCAATAATGAACGTGCTTTTGAGCCTGCAAATAAAGGAGGCAGGACAAAAATTTCACGACGTTGCCGCTGTGTGAACTTGGAGATGAAAGCTACACAGATTTAGAGGTTACGTCTATACGAATCTCTCTTATTAGAGCATACATAAGTACAGGGCGAAAAGAAGATAGAAAAAATAACAGCTTCCTAAGGCATCTTTGTAACATCGAAATGTTAAAATTTAAACAGACAAACACAAACCCGCACTGATAACCGACTATATATGCTGCCAGTTGAAGAAATTAACAATTTTAAATTGATGTTTTTGCCACCAGTTTAAGAAAGGCACATGATCACTCTTCTTAACTTGCGTCACAGTCAAAGTCAAACGCTGAGCCACGTGTGTACTATGCCTACTTTTAACGCTACCCTGCATCTCATAACCAAATGGTGGTTATGGTACGTTAAACCCCACATATCAATCAAATCAACGCTACCCTGGTACAACCTTGAATAGAAGTTGCGAGAATTGTCTTCCCAAATTTCTGTTACATGCAGACGAACAACTACAAAAGTGCCACGTTGACATTCGCAGTAAATAAGAAAAATTAACATAGCACAGTCCCATGCAATTAGGAACTGTTCACGTACTCCCGCAGTGAGAACGAATTTACGTACAAGTAATCTTTGTCAGTGGTGAATTCTAAAAGCTGACCAATGTAATGTGATATAAAGTAAAAATTACTCTCTCCACCACGTTACACGTTTGGTGGCCACACTAGTGATCAGAAGGCTCTCAGCAAAGTGAAAGTAAACAAGGCCACCAACCATATGTTCTGCTTCTTGTCTTCACTCACGTAGTTCGTTAGTCACCCCGGCGAAAGCAGGGTCTCAACAACACACACGCAGACACTACCGTAAATATAAACTGCAATTATTAGACGCATGCAAGATGAAAAAAACTAAGCACGTAAAAAACATTCAGTAGCAGACAAAACGCCATCAGTTGTTCATTGAGCTGTCTGGGTGCGACTGTTGCCAGACTTGAAGCGGGGGTTTCGCCAACTCTACCGGCTGAAGGCTTAGGGAAACCATGCTACCACTTTGAGCGCATGTATTTTGCTGTAATGTCAAGTTTTAAAAAAGAATAACTAAGAAAACCACTCAATTATTACACAGAGATAGGCATTTCTTAACGACAATTGCGAATATTCTCGTTATCAGGCACTTTTCTCGGCCCATCAAGTTCACTGAAGTGGAGGTTGCCTGTCCACAGCCTCTCTTGACGAAGGAAGTGTCGAGGAGCTTTCATGAAATGCAGCGGCTCCTTGATTGGAGGAGTGCGCTTCATCTTGACTTCGTCAAGTCGAAGGAAGACCTTGAGTGAAGAAGCGTTTGTGATCACGGGCTTAAGCATGTCACCCTCGAGAATTGTAGAAGGGTTCGAGCGGATTCCTGGACTAATGAACTGAAAGAACACGCACCCAATACTTTCTGCTGAGCAAAGGAATGACCATGCAGTATCCTAAAGGCACTCCTTAGAGTCCGCTGATCTTGTTCAAAATCGCGACAGTGTTGCAAGACAAGGCGAAGAGTTTCTACACAGCCGCAGTTTTCACACATAAATGAGCCAGTCAGACCAATGCAAAAGTCGGGTTGGTAAGACTACGCCGACCCACAACCAACGCAGTAATTTAGCGTCACGTTGCGAAGTCTTTGATGGCAGTTGTAGTCGGAGTAATTAACCAAGATTCTGTGGGCGATGGCTGCAGTTCAGTGTAAGATAGCAATGCATAAACGTGGCATTATGTATAATGTGGCGAAGTTTCCTTGCAAACTTTGACAGGTGTATAGGCAGCGCAGATCTGGTAGCGTTGTCATCGACTTGGTTACAACTGATCACACAGTGACCAGGCAGCCATTGAAATGCTATGTCATGTTCTTGGTTAGTGGCTCAATGACTGCTTCGATTGATTAGAGACACCAATTTATGGAAGTTCTCACGTCGCCGACTTCGCACAAATCGAAGGGCCGTCTTAGAGTAGCAGATTATTGCCCTATTAGCAGGGTATAACAAGTGTCATGGCGGCTAGAAGCACAGCGAACACAGATCACATAGAGGTCGCGATGTCTGAGGTCTCGTTGACAGTGATTGACCAAGATTGAATCTCAAAGGTGACCTTCGAACTTCACGTGACCTAACCGTCTGTATGAATGCCAATCCGGTGAGCATACGATATATATAAAAAGTGCAATAAGTTCTGCTTAAGCTGTAGATGAGAGGTTAGCCTTTTTATATACCCCGGGTACTCTGAGGTGCACAGGGCGTCATTAAAGGCACCACTTAAGGCATAGCGGCATGGTTGCAGGTGAGAACCTCCAGGAGGAGTGCTGGTTAGCCGCTACACTCTAAGGAAAAAGGGTGTTAAAAGGGTGCGTAGTTCGTCCTTTTGGGGACTAATGGGGCTGCCACAACCATTATTCTCTTTAAGAACAAACAGCACCAGGTCTAACAGTTAGTTCCCACAGATGACCTCAAAGGACTAACAGTCAATCTCATAATTACCTCAGAGGACTAACATTTAGTCCTCACATTTGCACCTTATAGAGCAACTGTTAATCGACACATTTACACTTTACCGGGCTACCGTTAGTCCTCACAGTTGCACCTTGCCGGATGAACGGTTGATGCACTCAAATACTCCAGTCTGATGAACTTTTTGTCCCCAGTTCAAACATTGTTTTTTGTGTATTTTCCACCAGGCCTAATACTTTTTTTCGCTTGTTTCTTTCTGCACAGTGAGCAAAAAAATTGCGCAGAAAGAACATGCGACAAAGTAGTTAGCCACGTATGTGTAACTGCTTTCGAAGTCACTACAACAATGAACGACACAAGTGAGACATCGAAATCTTTCATTTTCTACATACACATGAAGTTTTTCCGTTCTGTTAAGTGAAATCATGGTGAAGTGTAGAAATTCAGCATCGTTGTCGAATCTTCTTCACTCCTTGGGGAGCTCTTCTGACGGAAGCGACAGATGACAGCCGTTGCAGACGACAGCGCACGCAGCCTTCTGCCTGTTGTGTTCCCATGGCTGCACGTAGAATAATATAGTAAATAGTTAGACACACGTGACAGAAGATGAAGATGCATGCATATAACAAGTACGTGCACGTTAATATAAAAAACTAACGTTAAAATATGACACACAATTAACTTTACCTTCACATCTGGCACAGTCCTGCTGAGCTGCTCTGACGAAAGAGATGGATGACAGGCATTTGCAGACGCCAGCGACACAGTCTTCAGCACGGTGTGTGCCCACGGCTGCACATTAAGTAGGTAAATAGTGAGTCACACGTAACAGAGGATGAATACAAATGCACATGACAACTACGTGCTAGGCGAAAGGAAACCATACGTGAGATTTGACATACTAATAATCTCACCGCGATGTCACACACCGTCAAAGACTCATTTCGATCCCCGTAGCGCAACGCCTTAGGAGCGGCAGCCGCAGCCACAACCCTGCGAACCTCCATGCCGCTAACAATTTGGCAAATCCTAAGTGAGCGACTTCATTCAGCTCGAGCAAGCGAACGCGAGAACAAACATGGCGTTGCCAGCGAACTTCGAACTGGGGAGCGAGCGTACGCTTGGCCGCCGCCACGAACAGCCCCGAGCTGGTTTGGAGCTTGCGCCGAAGGATTCGATGGTAATGCAGCCCTTTTCCACAAACTTGAGCGAGTGCAGCGCGCAAACGCGAGTCCGCCGCCGCGGCCAGCGGATGGCGCCGAGCTGCTTGCGACTGATTGTAAAAATGGCGACCAATTTTCAGTGAGTTCCGACGCTAGCGAAAGCCCCACCAGCCCGTGCTGGTGCACTTACAGCGCGCGACATACTACAACCAAGCACTTTTCGAGAACCCGCAACGTGTTTTCGATGACTGCCAACACAGCGACGAGGTCTCAGCCCAATATCGTCAGCCCGGAGCTCATCGCGACGGCGAAGACAGGCGAGCACTCGATGAGCGAGCGTACGGGAGACCGACGGCAATGGCGGCCAGTTGGCAGGCGCCGAAGCTGACTTTCGCGATGCATTTTGAGCGTGCGATATACAACACGACTGAGCCTGTTGCTGGCAAGTGCGATACGTATCGCACACGCGACAAGTAGAGTAGAATAACTTGCCTTAGAATACAGCGCTGTTTTCTGCCCCGAGTTGCACTGAAGTATATATCCGAAAGGCCTGTTGACTTCTTGGCCGCCATATTGGCCTCCCGAACTGCTGCTCTCGTGTGTTGTTTCTGACTATCTTGAAGCCAGAGATATACAGCACGGCGTGGTGACGTGTCGATGCTTGCTTCAGACTTCATGGGTGCAGCGAAACGCAAAAGCAGCAGCCGACGCTCATCCAAGCGTCCATACAAGCACCCCGTCGTAATTCTTAGATCGTCGAATCCAGGTGGCCGTGGTCGAGCACTCCGAGTGTGAACCATCGCCGGCAAAATACAAGAAAAGACTAAGCCAGCAGAGGAGGAGAAGGATGTGTGTTCTGTGGAGAAGGAGGGTTTTCACATTGGGAGCGCTTTTCGCGCTGCCTGCAATCCCCGGGCGATTGACCTCATACCACATATTGAAGTAGTGCTTTCACTTGCAGGCCATAGCAAGTTTTTTTTTCAAAATTTGACTTTACGAAAGAATACTGCCGGTTGCCCATGTCTGCGAACAGCCGCGAAAAGACAGCATTCTCCAGTATATCCGGGTTGTACCTACTTCATGTATATGCCATTTGGAATGAAAACAGCGCCGGCTGTTTTCGCATGACTCATGCGAGCCATCCTTGGTGACCTTCCAAATGTCTATCACTATTTCGACGACGTTGTCATTGCCACAAATACATAGAGGGAACATCTAACAACTCTACGGCATGTGTTTGAGAGAATTCAAAAAGCATGTCTGACTATCAAGCCAAGTAAGTGCGAAATAGGAGAACGAAGTATCTGTTTTCTGGGTCATCAATATTGGAGATGGCAAAGTCGAACCACTCCTCAAGACTCTCGATAAAATTCTAGCCGCCAAGCGACCAGAAACGAAGAAGACGCTTCAGTCATTTTTGGAGTTATCTGGGTACTACAGAAAGTTTATATCTAACTACGCCGAAATCACGAAGCCTTTAACGGATCTTACGAGAAAAGGGACCAAAACACAAACATCGCATGGGGACCGGATCAAGAACAAGCTTTCACCAAATTGAAGAGTAAGCTTGGTGAAGCTCCCATCCTACAAGCGCCTAACATCAAAAAGAATTTGTACTAATCACCGACTCCTCAAACGTTAGTCTTCGTGCTGTACTGCTACAGCAAGGCAATGATACCTTGTTACACCCTGTTGCTTACGCTAGCCACCCCCTTTTGCCAAAATAAAAACGGTACTCACCACTGAAAGGGAATGTTGGCCCTTGTATGGGCAGTACAGAAACTCCACCTCTACCTGTTCGGCAAGCCATTATCATACAATCGAACCATCAACCTTTGCAGTACCTAACTCACCCAAACATCTAAATAACAAAGTAGTACGCTGGAGTTTACTCTTGCAAAACTGCGCTTTTACCGTTGACTACATCAAGGGCTGTGATAACTATGGCGCCGACTTCTTCAGCCGTATATAAGAGTGTTGGACATCTTGTTGTGTAGTACACAGACGTTTTCCACGTGTCGTGTTGCAACGTGACATTGTAACCACATCTAACAGCATATTTCCCTTTTGTGAACTCATCATGTCAACTGACTTTCATACCACACCCCTTGTGACATTTACTCTTCACTTCTGCCCCTCAGAAAAGTTGTAAACAACTTTCTTGGAACCCAGGATACTGTGATAATATGGGCAGAAGAGTGAAGACGACAAAGAAGAGCGCACGGGATCGGGAAGCGCGGGAGCAGCGCTCGAAACAGCGAAGCGGGCAAGGACAGACGGTTCTTGGCTGGACGACCGCCCGGGAAACTAGGAGACGTCCCTAGGCGCTGTACTGTTTTGGACTCTTGGCTGGGTGACTGACGCAGAGACCAAGCGATCCGCTGCTGTTCTGGCTGCCGTTCCTGACAGCTGGACAACCGGTGAACGAGGCCTCGACTCCGGCTGGGTGTTTGGCACAAGGACCAGGCGAGGTTGCGCTGTTCCGGCTGCCTCTCGCGATTTGTTGCGAGTTTCGGTTTGCTGTGGGCCGCCTGGTCATGCTGCCGTTCCGGGTGGCTGGCACGACCCAGGTGTGCTACTGGGACGAACGCGGCGGCTGAGAGCTGTTGCTCCAGGGCGGAGCTTTCGAGTGACCACGACCCTCCTGCTGCTACTGAGGCAGAACGCCACGAGGTGGAGTGGGCCAACTCACGTTGAAGACGCCAAGGGAACAGACGGCACGTCACCCCCGAGCGATCAGCATCCAAGCCCGAGCAAAAAACGGCGAGAGACATTTAATTAGTGACAGATTTCCCATAGAGCTGCATGTGACAGACTATGAGTAGAAATGCTTCATTAATAGTTGCTTTTCCCATGTGAATATAGTTTGTGTGTGTGTGTGCACTCGTGGCTTGATTGTTTCTTGGCTAGCGGTCCTGAGCCCAAACCTGTCACTACGTCGCAGTGGGACAGCTTTCATCACCGCAGAGAGGTTGCAGGAAGTCTTGAAAATAAGTGGCACGAAACATCGTAAAACAACGGCTTGCTTTCCGCAAGCATGAACTATTTCCGCTGAATGAACTATTCAATAAGACAATTGCAGACATGCTGTCAATGTATGTGGGCTTCAATTCATCCCCCCCCCACAAACTGAAGTCATACACGTTTTACGGCTCAAAGTATACTTTTAGAGCAACGAATCACCAGTGGAGTGGTTGACTTTATTGGTAACTTCGCATTTTCTTTTTTGTTCGTCTTTCTCCTTACTTTCTTTCCTATTGTTTCTTATTTCTCATTGACTCTTTACTCCACAACTAACTACGGCTCTTTCGCCCTACACAATTCATTTTCCTTGCATAGTATTTTAGT
>WOVY01007649.1:0-29944 GCA_013436015.1 Rhipicephalus annulatus | reverse complement strand
GCACGTCTGAGCGCATGTGCGTCTTCGAAAATGAATGTATGAGTCGTCTGCAAACATGGCTGTGTCAGGTTACGGCTGATCTTGTTCGAATGCTCGAAAAGGCCTGCTTTGTGAAGCGGTAAGGAGTGCATTTTGTTTACGATGATCATGGTCTGGTGGGGTTCAGTTGTGTCTGGTACGATAGATGTGAGCGCCTCCATGTCCTCAAACGACAACGAGCGCGAGGACAGTATCTCCTGAGGAATGTCTGGTGGTGGTCCAGCTGGACAACTTCAGAGAGTGACCAGCTGGACAACTTCAGAGAGTTATGCTGTGGTATTGATGCCCAACCATGAGCTGCGTCGCAACTCATTTCGAGAAATGGCACAAACGTCCACACGGCTGCCTCCCAGAGCGTGTCGCTGCAGTTCAGTTCACCAACTGCGGTGGGACAAACACCAGCATTTCCAGGTTACTCTGCGACCTTGCCGGAACAGTCAGGGCCGTCCGCCTGACTGTTCCAGCATCTCCCACAACGTCGTCACAGGATCCCAGCAACGCTGTGGAGACGCCGAGTGCGTCTGCTACGTCTTCATCAGAGGAACTCAAGGTCACAGAAAACGAACAATCCTCGAACGCATCACCGCTGGAGGAGGCGTCCCAAGCATCTCATAGCGCTGGCCAACCGGGAAAATCACTCCGACCTTCTGAGGCAACAAGTGCAAGTGACGAGCTTCATGGACGGCCACCTGAGGTCCTGGAAGGTAGCGTGAAGACGACGTCCACGAAAGAAGTAAAGACCACGTCTTCAAGGAAACCTAACACGCCTCACACACACACTGTACAGGCTTAAGAAGAAGCGTCCGACAAGACTTCTAGACATCGTAGGAGTTGATCACCCTCACGAAAATTAAAGAGTGACAGATTTTCCCAAGCCTCACGATCGGTATCTTTGTCTCCTGAAAATACGTGTTCTCCCGACAAGTTGTCAAGAACAACAAACTCTCAGCGCCGCACAAAGCCTGGTAGTTCAAGCAGTGGATGTGATGTCACCACCTCCGGAACATCCAAAAAGCCCCTAGTGGATTCGCCAAACCGAGATCCCTCACCTGATGCGGGGGAGGACTCAATGTTTTTTTAATTTGTGCTGCGCACATCCATTCTTTCCGCTTCATGCTGTCTTTACCATTGCAAGGCTTGCTTCCCAGCCGTACATCCACTATGCATTAGTGGTCTCTGATGCATGCAAACTGTTTAGTATTCCATATGTTATTGTCATTCAAGATGGAACTTTCATGTTCCAATTTGTAAGCTCCATGCTGTAGTGGCTATGCCCTGTTATAGTAATTGCATCATGTGAGTTACGTTGCATGCTGCGTGTACTACTTCTGTTATTATTGGTGTTGCTTACTGGGTTCGTTCTATATGTGCGCGTGAGTAAATCTCAGCGCCAGTCCTTCGAGTATCATCACGTTGACTTCATCCAATGCCACTTGACACAGGGGAGGCCGTGCTGTCCCCTTACGCATCACTGTTAAAAAAAGAGGAAAAAATGATTTTTTTCGTTTTCCCCTAAATTTATTTTAAATGGATAGGCTATTTTTCATGACTTTCAATGTTCGTGATTTCAAAGATCTTGTAAAACAACAGGAGATAATGAACCTTGTGCCCTCTCTCGGGGTCGACGTGCTTTTTTTTGCAAGAGACCAACTTTCGAACGAGGCACGACATCATGACCTTCCGTACTAGATTTTCGGTTGAAGTCTTCTTCTTAACGCGCAGACGCAGTCGCGTGGCACCGGTGTCGTGTTTCTCAATCTGAGGTTCAGGCGGGGTGCGCATTGCCTCTTCAATACAGAAGGCCGTGTTATTGCGGTGGACATGTGGATAAACGACCAGAAAATCTGATTCACCAACTTTTACGCACCCGTGGATAGGTCTTTTGCCAATTATTTTTTAAAGGTGCCAGGTAATTCTTGCTAAATTCAGCACCGTGCGTGTTGTTAGGTGATTTCAACTGTATTTTTGACTCAATTCGAGATGTCCGACGCACTAGTCAAGGACAAAGCACATACCATTCGAAAGAGTTGCAGAAAATATGTAGAGAGTTGAAGCTGGTTGATGCATGGACAACGCTTCACGGGAACACCTTTAGAGCCACGCGCGTTCAGGGTACGTCTCAGATCAGAATTGACAAAGTCAATTCTGCTCTGAGACGTACGTCTTTGGAAGACACGCCGCAAATTACGCCGACAGCTTGGGATCTCTTGAAGGCCAGATGGTGTGCGATTGCGCAGGAGGCCGGAAAAAAGCGCCATGCACGTCTAACATCACAAATGAATGAAACATTGAGGCGTATTCAAATTGTTGAGCGCGCAGGTAGTCTGACTGGCGCAATTTACATGTACATTGGGGCAAAAAAGGCTAAATACTACCTCTTGTTGAGGGTAAGGTCCAGGGCTTTTAAGCGCGCAGAGGAACTGCACCTGCCTACGGATGAACTAGGTAACTTGGCATACGCACAGCGAGTAGGGGTAAGAAAACAACAGCCCAGTATTATCGGTGCAGCACGGACAGAGTGTGGGAACATCGTTACAGATGTAAAATCAATCAATGAGGTCTTTAGGGTGCATTTTTTAAAGGATCTGCTCTGCAGATCATCGCTCCAAAGACAGAAACTAGCATAAAAGAATCGCAGAACTTCGCGAAGGCTTGCCCAAGCTGTCTCCTCAGGCGTCTGTTATGCTCTGCGCTGAGGCGACGAAAGATGAAGCTCGGCAAGCCTTGAGGAAAATGAACACTACCACAGCTCCAGGTCGAGACAGAATACTGACGGGGTTTTATATAACATTCTTCGACGTCCTAGGCGACGCACTTACTGACATGGTTAGCGGGTTCATTGTTGATGGGCAAAAGCCGAGGTCTTTCAGTGAGGGCCGGGTTGTCTTGCTAACAAAGGAGGGCATGGATCCTGACGATCCACGGTGATGGAGGCCTATTACCCTCCTTAACACGGACTACAAACTTGTAGCTACGATCCTTGGCTTGAGGCTAAAACCTTTTCTGCCTGGTATAGTGTCACCCAAGCAAATGTGTGCAGTGCTGGGTAAGTCAATTTTTCTTACTCTGATAAGAGATTTGTTCTACTAGGCCAACGCCAAAAACGTTACCGGTGCCTTCGTATCATTGGATCAAGCTAACGCCTTTGACAGGGTCGAACATGACTACCTATACTGCGTACTTAGAATGTTTGGTTTGCCTGAGCAGTACGTTCACTGCATAAAGCTCAATACACCAACAAGACCAGCCGACTTCTCATCAACGGCGTGGAGACAGCAAG
This sequence comes from Rhipicephalus annulatus, assembly GCA_013436015.1. Lineage (NCBI taxonomy): Eukaryota > Metazoa > Arthropoda > Arachnida > Ixodida > Ixodidae > Rhipicephalus > Rhipicephalus annulatus. The sequence continues at coordinate 26,625 of WOVY01007649.1, read as the reverse complement.
CTTTCCAGTAACAAGAGGTGTTCACCAGAAACGCCCAATCGCACCGGTGCTCATTGTTCATTCAATAGATCCTCTCCTTAGCAAAGTGGCAAAGTGCCCTAATATTGTCACGATGACTCACAAGTACTGGAGGATATATTGAACGACCGGGTAGCTAGCTCTAGGACGATGCGTCAGTCGTGGCTGGCTCTCGAGCCGAGAAGAGACACGCAAATCTTCTTTCTTTCTTTCCTCCAGATGGTAGAGCCGCCCTTTCAGTCGACCCACTACGTGTGGGTGGCATTATCCCCCCTTTCGAAAAGAAAAAATGTCCCAAAAGGGGGAAAGAAAAGTACATAGCACCACCACGATGTTACGACATAGGCACGTGGAAAAAAAGAAATTGGAAATTCAGGTAAAGTAAAAATATAAATTAACGAGCGTGCCAATATAGGAAAAACCAGTGAACGAAGAAGCAAGTTCACAAAAATAAATAAATAACACAAAGAACAGTGTACGTCAAGAAAAAAGTTATGAACAACGCGCAATAAAAGGTTTCATGCGCAACACATGAACGACATCCGACCTTGGTCGTGTCCTACTCCGTGCCTGCGATGTTGAGTCCGGAACCACTTCGTAGTTTACGTCACTCACGCGACGTAACACTTTATAAGGGCAGAAGTACCGGCTCAGTAACTTTTCACTAAGGCTACGGCGGCGGACGGGCGTCCACACCCAAACTTGGTCTCCGGGGTTGTAAAATACTTCACTGTGGCGGATGTTATAGCGCCGTGCGTCTGCCTGCTGTTGCTGGCCGATGTGTAGTCGCGCGAGCTGCCGGGCTTCCTCAGCACGCTCTGCGAATTCATCGGCGTCAGTCGCCAACACGTCTTCGTCTTGACACGGTAGCATAGAGTCCAGCATGGTCTGCACTTCGCGGCCGTAGAGAAGCCGAAATGGCGTGAATCGCGTGGTCTCTTGCACGGCGGTATTACACGCGAAGGTCACGTAAGGTAAGATCCGGTCCCATGTTTTGTGCTGTACGTCGATGTACATTGAGATCATGTCTTCGATGGTCTTATTTAGTCGCTCGGTAAGTCCGTTGGTTTGCGGGTGGTACGCAGTTGTCTTTCGGTGTCTGGTGTTGCTTAGTTTGAAAACCTCGTCCATAAGCTGCGCCGTGAATGCCGTCCCTCTGTCGGTTATTATACTGGAAGGAGCACCGTGTCGTAACACGATGTGGCGCATGAAAAATTGTGCTACCTCAGAAGCCGTGGCTCGTGGGATCGCCTGCGTCTCAGCGTAGCGTGTCAAATAGTCGGTCGCGACGATCACCCATTTGTTGCTGTCCGCAGATAGGGGGAATGGCCCGAGAATGTCCATGCCGACTTGGTCGAACGGCGTGCAGGGTGCTTCAATGGGCTGGAGCAAACCAGCTGGCTTAACAGATAGTTGCTTTCGGCGCTGACATTCCCGACAGCTCTTGACGTACTTCTTGACGCTTGCCGAAAGTCCTGGCCAATAGTACCTCTTGCTCACTCTGGCAAGTGTCCGTGAGTAGCCCAGATGACCGGATGTGGGTGCGTCATGGCAAGCGAAGAGGACGTCGTCTCGCATGTCTCGAAGAACCACCAGGAGGTAGGTACGGTTGTTCGAACGAGCGTTCTTCTTGTACAGCACACCATCTCGAAGGCAGAACGACGGCAACGAGCGGGATAAATGACGTGGTATGATTGTGTCCTGACCCTCTAAATGATCGATGATCGGACGAATCTCTGCGTCATCCCGCTGCAGTTTACTCAAGTCTGATGAGCTAATGGTGCCCAGGAAGCCTTCGTCTTCTTCTGCTTCCTGACTGACGACATGAAGGGGTGCGCGTGACAGTGTGTCAGCGTCTTCATGCTTACGGTCGGACTTATGGACGATGGTGACGTCAAATTCCTGCAGCCGCAAGCTCCACCGTGCTAGCCGTCCTGAAAGGTCACGCAGGCTTGCCAACCAGCAGAGAGCATGGTGGTCCGTCACTACCTTGAAGGGACGACCATAAAGGTACGGGCGAAACTTGGTGATTGCCCACACAACTGCGAGGCACTCTTTCTCCGTAGTGGAATAATTCGCCTCGGCACGGGATAGAGAGCAGCTGGCGTAGGCTATCACCCTTTTGATGTCGTCTTGACGCTGAACGAGCACTGCACCAAGCCCAACGTTACTAGCGTCAGTATGGAGCTCCGTATCAGCATCATCGTCGAAATGAGCGAGAACGGGTGCTGATTGCATGCGTTGTCGCAGTTCATCAAAAGCTGCTTGTTGTTCGTTTTCCCAGACAAACGGCGTGTCGTCCCTTGTGAGACGAGTCAGAGGTTCTGCTATCTGTGAAAAGCCATGAATGAACCGGCGATAGTAGGCGCACAAACCAAGGAAGCGCCGGACGGCTTTCTTATCGACAGGAGCTGGTAATTCGGCAACAGCGGCAAGCTTGTCTGGATAGGGCCGGACCCCTTCGGCGCTAACTACATGTCCAAAAAATTTTCAGTTCTTCATAACCGAAGTGGCACTTCTGCGGCTTTAGAGTGAGGTCCGCCGGTTGGATAGCCTCCAGCACGCTGCGCAGGCGCTGTAGGTGCCGCTCGAACGTGGCAGAGAAGACCACCACATCATCAAGGTAGACAAGACAAGTCTGCCACTTGAGCCCTGTGAGGACAGTGTCCATCATTCGCTGGAAAGTTGCCGGCGCTGAACACAAGCCGAAAGGGAGTACTCGAAATCGGTATAGGCCGTCTGGAGTCACGAAGGCTGTTTTTTCGCGGTCTCGCTGATCTACTTCGATTTGCCAGTACCCACTTTTGAGATCGAGAGAAGTGAAATAATGGGCACGACGAAGTCTATCCAGCGAATCGTCAATACGCGGTAGCGGGTACACATCCTTTTTGGTCACGTTGTTAAGCTTTCGGTAATCGACGCAGAAGCGTAGCGACCCGTCCTTCTTTTTGACAAGCACGACTGGAGATGACCACGGGCTGTTGGATGGTTCGATAACGCCATCGTCAAGCATCTTGCGAACTTGCGTACGTATCGCTTCACGTTCTTTAGCCGACACGCGGTAGGGGTGCTGGTGTATTGGGCGTGCGTCCTCGTACGTGATGATCCTGTGTTGAGTGATGGACGTCTGGCGGATCTTTGAGCAACTTGCGAAGCAAGACCTATACTCGAACAAGAGCGCTCGCAGCGCAGTCTGGTTATCGGTGGACAGATCAGGATTGATGTCAATGTTGCTCATTGATGTGTCTGCGTTATCCACTATTTCTGACGTGAGACAGTTGGTTACGTTTGCTACTTCGTGGGCAAACGCTATCGAAGTGCCACGGAAAAGGTGCCGATGCTCGTTGCTAAAGTTGGTAACGAGCAATTCAGATCGGCCGTCGCGAACATGTATTACACTTCTCGCTACACATAAGCCTGGCTGCAGGAGGTGTTCTAAATTTGTCTCGGCCACCACATCGCCATCGCTCAAACCACAGCATGTTCCGTCGACTAGAACACTGGCTCGGGGAGGAAGCGTCACGCTCTGTTCAGAAATACGGAGTACGTCGACACGCACTCCGTCATCCTGCACGTGTATTGCTCGCTGGGCTGAGAACGTGACGCGGCGCTCTTGCAGATCAATGATAGCTCCATTTTCCTGTAGAAAATCAACTCCCAGAATGACGTCACGGGAGCATTCACGTAGAACAAGGCCGCTTGCTACGAATGTGTACCCTTGAATCTGTACTCTAGTTGTGCAGGCGCCCAGTGGAGTTACGACATGGCCACCAGCTGTCCGAATCTGCGAGTTATGCCACGACGTGATTACTTTCTTCAGCTGCGTTGTCAGTTTCCCGCTCAGTATGGAATAGTCTGCGCCGGTGTCCAATAAAGCATTAACTACACAACCATCAATTGTTACTGCTATGTCGAGTGAAAGCCGGCTATCTTTTGCAGCAGCAGGTGATGTCGGACCAGTTTCTGTACGGTTCTGCGTCAATAGAAGGTCTTCAGCGCTTCGACGTTCAGCGACCCCCGCCCCCAGAGGTCGCTTCGGCTAGTTTTCCCGGTGGGGGCTGGGGGAACGTGCGGTAGAATACCGCTGGGGCATTGATGAAAATCGCCTCGGTGATGGCGAGCGCGACTGGCGTCCGGCAGACGGTGGTGCATGCTGCTGGGAGAAGTAGTTTTGGATGTCGCGTGGTCTCTGACCGTAACGGGGGGGCAGCGAGTACGCAGAGAAGCCGCGAAGCCCAAGACGGCGATAAGGACACTGGCGGTACAAGTGATCAGCTTCTCCGCAGTGAAAGCATAGAGGCCGGTGATCGAGTGTGCGCCAGACATCAGACTTCCGAGGATACGAGAGCCGATCGTCGATGTACTGGACCGGTTGCACCGAACGATGGGCAACAGAAGCACCACGGACAAAGGGCAGGGGCGGTGGCGTGTACGTGCCTTCGTAGTATGGTATGTGCTGCGCTGACTCGAGTGAAACTGCAGGGACAGGATGAACGAACAATGGCGGCGATGCAGCAGGGCGTTTCAATGCTTCCGCGTAGGTTGTCTTACGGTGGTATTCAGCAGGAGCTGACGCAGCTGTATCAGGAGGCAAGGTGTCCCGGAGGGCCTGGTGCAGCTCATCCTTGATCACCGTTGCAATAGAGCTAACCGTAGGATGAGGTGTTACACCAGCCTTTTGCAACTCTTCACGTACGACATTACGGATGAGTTCACGTAAGGAGTCATTGCTGGTCCCAGCGGCGGCGAAAATGTCAGCAGAGGACATTCCACTGGCTTGCCTGTCGTATTGGTTTGATCGCTGCTGTAGCATTTTTTTTCCATTGTCATGGCTTCAGACAAGAACTCCGCGACCGTCTTCGGAGGGCTTCGCTCGAGGCCGGCGAAAAGCTGGTCCTTGACACCACGCATCAAGTGACGCAACTTCTTGTCCTCCGTCATTCTTGAATCTGCCCGTCGGAAGAGACGCGTCATGTCTTCGACGCACGCGGTCACATTTTCGTTTGGCAACTGGACGCGGGCAAGAATAGCTCGTTCAGCTCTTTCATGGCGGTCAGCGCTGGCATATGTCTGAAGAAGTCTACGAGAAAATTCGGGCCACGTCGTCAGCTGCTCCTCTCGATTTTGATACCACTTGCGAGCCCCGTCTTCGAAACAGAAGTAGACACGACCCAGTTTCGCCGCGTCGTCCCACTGATTCAAGTTGGCTACGCGCTTGAAGTCCGCCAACCAGTCCTCAACGTCTTCGCTCTCCGTACCATGGAACGTCGTCGGTGCCCGTGGGCTTTCCAACATATATCGGTTCGACGACGTGCTTCCCGTGCCGGTTGGCAAGGTTTGTACTGAAGTGCTGGTCATGTTTGTTGACGTGGTGGGAGCAGTATCGTCGGCTTCCGGAGGCAATCCCCTGATTCGGCGGCTGGTCCGATGCACGGGAGTATTTACTGGCACTGGACTCGTATTACGGCTTCCTGGGGGGGTCTGCAGCATCCGTGAGACTACCCAGCACCTTCCACCAGTTTGTCACGATGAGTCACAAGTACTGGGGGATATATTGAACGACAGGGTAGCTAGCTCTAGGACGATGCGTCAGCCGTGGCTGGCTCTCGAGCCGAGAAGAGACACGCAAATCTTCTTTCTTTCCTCCAGATGGTAGAGCCGCCCTTGCAGTCGACCCACTACGTGTGGGTGGCAATATTCAGGGCTTTCCAGTGACAGGTCTGAAGTAAGTTAGCATCACCGCTTATGCGGATGACATCTCTGTGTTCATGCGCAACCAAGCCAGTTACCGCGCTTTCTTGGAGCTGTTCGAAGAGTATGGCAGTTTATCGGGTGCTTTCCTGAAAGCGGAGAAAAGCAAAGCCCTTTGTTTCGGTAGCTTCCACGGCTCTTTCCCAGGTGGTATTCAATACGTGAATACCGTGAAAATCCTCGTGGTATAATACTTTCAAGACGGGGCCAAAAGAAATTTAGAGAACGCCGTACATGGAGCCACGCAGGTCTTCGCGTATTCCACTGACTTCATTTTGTCACTTGACGCCAAAGTGACGGTGGTGAAAACCAAAGCATATGCATATGCTATTTATATCAGGCACGTTGCACTCATACCCAATTTTATTGCGAGCCGCCTTGCGTCATTGGTTGGAGCCTTCCTAAGGGACGGGAAGACGCCAAAAGTTTAACAAAAGTTCTTGAAGCTCCCATAAAATGGCAGAGGACTCGGTCTGTCAGATGTTGCGACATTCACAAAGGCACTTGCAGCTAAAACAGTTCACGAATTGTTTCAGGACAATGACTATCCTGGCCGTAGCTCATTGCTATATTGGACCGGAACTCTTGGAGCTGCATTCACGTCGGAAACGTACCGGGGACCTCAAGCAGAACACCCACATGCCTTTTATAAGGCAGCAGAGGGCCTCAAACGTTCGGTTGACGGTGACGCCACCGAAGAATACTTTGCAAAGCTCGAAACCCGCACGCATTAGCAAAGTGTTAATCAGTCGCCCGATTACTGGCGAGGAAAAACAGAGATGAAGGCCCAGCAAGTGGAAGAAATGGCGGAACAACCACCTACCGGAAATAAAGAATTTAATTGGCTGCGGCGATGGGACGCGTTGCCCACTCGTTAGAGACTGTTAACTCTTTCTATACCGCGCAAAAATAGTTGTTTTTCATACGTCTCCAGAAAATCGTTCTTGCTAGTTTTAAAAGTACTACAGCACACCAAGCTTTGAAAAATTAAATGCTCTTTCCAAAAAATATATGTTGTAGAGTAACAAAAATATTTTATAACGAACAAAAATGTGAAAAGAGTAGAATTTATGGTTGCCAGACAGTATACAGTGCAATAAAAACCATATAATGTCTGCAAAAAATTTTAAGACAAAGAAAACCTAGAATATAAATTTTGTAGATAAATGACCCAGGAATAGTGTAAAAAATAATGGATGTTGTACAAAATGTTCCTCTTCAGATACGTGAAGAAAATCAGAAACGAGGTGCTGCTTCATTGCTAATGCCATGCAGTGAAGCATTGCATAGTTTTTCGTGAGACACATGAGTAATCATACTCTTTTCTCAGTAAATTTTTGTTGTCTCGTGATAAGAGTCTTCAGGTGTTCCAATATAGATGGCTACACGTGGTGTGAATAATTCCTCTATAACTGAAGAGTCCAATGAACTTCTCTATTTCACCTTGTGTCACCTCTTTTCATGAGCCACCTAACTCTGCCTAGGTTGGCGTTCCCATATATGCATCCAAGCATATTTTCTTTTCGTTTTTGCACATATCATATTAAACAAGGATAATATCGCGTGCACTTCTAAAAGGTTTCGCACTCCTCTGTATTCAGGCCCAAGATCTGCTCCGGGAGCCTTCTTGTAGTTAGAAGAAGCTCTGCAGCCAGCACCGGCACCCCGTGCTTCAGCGAAGTGTGGACCACGCACGTAACCAGAGTAGCTATAAGATTGTGCACAAAGATCAGAAGCTATACGCAGTTGTGGTGGAGGAGGCAACTTGAGGATGTATATAAAAGAAACCCATGAACAGCTGCGGATGTCTCGGACACGACATCATCGCCATAAAACTCGAAGCTGAGGTGCTGTCATCTTCAAACTCTAAGCTCGTCCTCACTCAATTCAGGTGGGGTAACAAGAGAGTTTTGACGAGTGCATGATTTCTGCAGCCCTGGTGCGCACCCATGTGCGCGTGACGACGGCGTCATAGGAGCAACTAGTGACACTAGATGCAATCCTGCAGTGTGTCTGATATAACAAAGCAAGGATAACGAAAGTTGCTGTAAACGGTCATAGAAGGCCACTTTGACACTTTAAACATGCAGCGGATCTTCGCAAATATTTTTCGTAAAACAAATTTTCCCTGACTCCAAGAAAGAGCTCCCTATTGAATATCTGGCATATTATTATGGCAATTATTTTTGTTCAACATTGTCAAATTGCAAAGCTGACACTTTCATTTTGTATTCGGCTTGTAAAGGTTCTTTTCATTACAAAACTTCGATTTTACTGCACCATAATTACGAGAGGCATGCACTTCTGTCATGTTTGCCAGCCTAATGCACTTTTTAAACAATACACACACATTGGCTTGCGCAAATGTCTGTCAAAAACCACTATGTTGCCGAAACGGGCAAATTGAAATTGATTATGAAAGTTGAGTGCCTGAACTAACAACTAGAAAGTGCTGGGTGCAGGAGAAACAAGTTTCACATGCCAAAATAGACTATCCGAGGGCGTCAATCTCCGGTGATCAATTTGAATAGGCATGGTAACCAAAGCGTTAAAGTGGGGCGTCATTGCCAGTGATCACTGCCCCAACTGCGGGAAAAGAGAAACGATCCGCCACACGATGTTTGGATGCGTAGCGGCCAAAGGCGTGTGGCACGTCGTGCGTCGTCAATTCGGAGTGTCAATTCCTTTGAGCCAACAGCGCAGAAGGGGCTTATTTGAACAACTCGTACTGTACGTCACAATGTTCGTTTTGTGGCGCCGCCGCTGTATGGCCGAAGCACGGTGACGACCCCAACGAGCTGCATACCCAGTGTTACAGAAGATTAAAATGATCATGGTTTGGTACCTTACCGAACAGATAGAAACTTAGGGTGAAGAAGCACTTATCAGAAGGTGGCATACACGTTTTTTTTGGAGTTCGAAACGGGAATAATAAACTTCCTTTACTGCCGTTTTAGCTCGGGAGAGAAATTGCTTCTCGTCGCACGTAATATGTGAATCTGTTCCAATTTACTGCTTTTTTGCGTTTCTTTTCTCTTTGTTTTCTTGAATAATTCGTAATTTGTGAGAATATTGGAAGTGCAGTGTGTTACATCCTGTCTATGTTCTCTTGTTTGTCCCCGCCACTGAAATGATTTTGTTACACCAGACAGTTGTACTCACCTGAAATGTTGTTACCAGTTTGCAATATACTTCCCTGTTTCGCCCCTAAAATGCGTCAGAAATATTCGCTAGAAACCTTCACGCCACAACAAGTGATGTGTTTGGAATTCAGGACCTCTTCTAGGAATCGTATCCGAGTTTCTGATGCGTCTAAGTCGCGCATTATATGCGACTGCAAAAAGAGTAAAGTCATCGCAAAGCAAAAAAATAACAGTGCAGGCCGCATAAGTGCTCAGCGGCTCCGACCTTAACCGATAGTACCGATACTCTCTGCGGGCGCCATATTGAACCATCCTGTGCACCGCCTACAGGCGATGACACTTGCGAATATCTACCAAGTGTTTTTTTTTTTTGCAAACCGTTGGTGGAACTTTGAACTGTTTTGTGTCATATGCATGCATTTGATCAGCGAATAGATTGGAGGGCTTACGAACTCGAGACATCCATGGCGAGCGCTTTTGGCTCCGGCTTCAAGTCATGGTGTGCTGTTCCGCAAGAACAATTAACGTGTGTTTGTGCGTCAATTTAGTGCTTGACCGTGAATCGCGGGTGTTGTGCTCACCGAAATTCGTGGAGGAGGCTGTGTTCAGCTGTCGAAATATTTTTAGACGTGCGTGTGCTGTGAGAAATTTCGCTGATTAGTGTCGGGAGGTACACGCGTGTCAGTGACAGCAGCCTATTCTCAGCTGTTTGAAGACAATGCACTTTCGCACGTAAACGTTGCATGGGCATTTTAGCGCGCCTACTTTGCATTTGCATTTCGTACGCGCCAACTCTCGCGAGATGAACGCTGGGGCAGAGCGCCTTTTTAGTGTTTCGACGAATGCTTATTTCTGCAATTAGAATTTATGCGCATTATTTCGCGATATGGAGCGGTTCTTACTCATTCAGTCTTTAACTGATCTTATTTGTGGGGAGCGGCCACTCTTACCTTTACTCAGCATCACACCGCCGTTCACGTGAATGCCGGAACACGTGCCAAGGTCAAGTATGACGTACACAAATTAACGACGGACAGGTTGGACTCCCTTCCGATAAATCATTCTTCTTCACATCGCTTTCGCAAACATCCGCGTGCATTTGGGGTCAAGAAATGGTGCAGGTGCAGAACAAAGTTAAAAATCTTTATAGTTACTGCATGCAGTTGCTCTTTAGAAAATGGGGATTTTTATAGCTGGTACATTATCTCCACAGCCGTACATGGTTGCCTTTGTTGTGGCTCACTGTTACAAATCCATGCTGGAATATGAGAACTGTACATATTATTCAAAATATTAAGCAAACGTCGGTGGCATAAGCTTTTCTGCTGACTTCTGTACTCGATGTTCATCATCAAATTACGCAACCACTATCCAAACGTCAACCAATTGATCTTTATTTTGATCTTTCTTCTATCGCTGCCTTCAGTTTGTTTATTTTTTGCCATGCTTTTCTAAAATCAGTATTTAAACTTGTTTCACAGAACACGAGCATCAACATACATAGACCAGTGTTTGAGTGAGCTGTCGCGCATGCGCTAGTGCTTTTTTATTTTGTGCATGACGCAATGTTATAGCTCGACTACTGATAAATGGAAAGTTCTTGGTATTCTTTTATTGAAACCAAAAGAGTAACACAGAAACTGCACATCCCAGCGTTTGCCCAAATGCAGGGAGATGTAAGATATCTTGAATAAAGCCAGCCGCAAGGCACTGGAAAATCTTTTCGTCGAAGACCATCTTGTAAAAAATCGACCGTCACAAGGCAGCGGGACGAAACGGCCACGCACAAATGCCACGGCATGCAGGCCACAGGGAACGTGACGCCAGCACCGAGCTGGTGAAGTGGCGGCAAGGGGGGGGGGGGTTCTTTTTTCGTTTTTTTTTTCGCGCACTTGCGCTTTTTGTCGCTGAACGGTTCTGCGTAAGCTGATGCCGGCTCCTGGCACAAGACTCGCGCGACAGAGACGGCGGCTCTCTCCATTTTTTTTAGAGAAGAAGCTCCTTAGGGCGGCACCCGTTCGTCCCTCGTAGTCGTAGTCATAGTGTGTAACCAGTGTTACATTTTGACCTGCAATGTTGTGCCGGTGCAAGATTTCTCCAGTGCTTTGTTGCACGATCAAAAGTTCGCGGCGTGCGCGTTAACTAAAAGCCGAATGCTCCTGTCTCTCATTCCCCGTTAGCTGCCATTGGCTTGTACACTTAACACTATCTGAGAAGAAAGGGTCGCTACGTTATACTTGCTGGGTGTAACCTCCTTAGTTTTAAAAACGTTTAGCGAGCGCTGAGCCGTAGTGCCATGAATACAATGAGCTAGTATATATTATGAACTCGAGGTGGCTAAAGGTGGGAAGTAGATACGAAGCGCAAGCCATAAGAACGTGTACGTGTGTCTCGTCTCGTTGAGTCCTCGGAATGTCCGCTTGATGGCGGTGCTTCTATATGGGGAATATTTCATGAAAAAATGCGAGATAGTAGTACTTGGAGTGTTGACTAGATGGATGAACGGACACACAAACAGATGCATGAACGGATGGACGAATGAACGAACGCAGGGGCGGATGCATGGACGAACGCAGGGACGGACGCACGGATGGACGTGCGGACGCACGAACAGACGCACGCATGGACGGGCAGATGGACGCACGGATGGTCACACAGACGGACGCATAAACGGACGACAGCAATAACGAATGAACGGACGGGTGCTTCACCCCACTCTTTATCATTCACCCCGTGGATATTTTGCCAATATTTTTCCTTCTTGCGCCTGCTCTTACAGGCTGTAGGTGTTTTTTTGCGCCGCGAGGATGTCACGGGTATTTTTTAATGCTGGGCTTCCTATAGATAAGATTTTAGTCAGTACGCAGGAGCGCGCCGCCTATATGCGTTCGTTATCCGGCACCTGATTTAGGGTGTATTGAAAAACAACAGTTTTTTTTCGTCTGCTTATTCTGCTTCATTCTTTCAGGTGAGGTGAGCAAGCTTCGAGCTGACATCAATGCAAGCAAAACTGTAAGATAAAGCGCGTCTCCGAAATATTTGCTTACATTGCTGAAAAACTTGTACTGAGGCATATGATAATACTGTTGCTACATGACACCAGGCATTGCGCGTGATTGCGCGCAGCCAGAACTATGGAGAGTGTAGAACTGTTCCTTATTCACATTTTTGCGCACATTCATCTACCCAATCTGCTTCCCGGCATTTATTTACTTATGTTAGAGCTCCCCTATTTTCTTGAAAACATAAATCGAAGGCCTACAGAAGTCCGGATAATTGCACTCTTCGCCAAAAGTGTACTTTGCACTACCGTCTTGCTGGGGCGATCATCTTAACGATCGCCCTACTGGATGTACGGTCACACCATCTATATCTATAGGTCGTGAAAGTTACGAATTAGGAAGGTGATAGTCTGCGTGCGTGGGTATGTGCGTGTATGCGAGTGCACGTGCACCTGCATGAGTGTGTGCGTGGGCGTGCGTGTGTGTGCGTGTGCGCCCGTGCATATTGCCATCGTGTTCTGGTTGCTTGGTAAAATCTAGAGAAACGTCATCAGAAAACTTTGAACAAATTTATCACGAAACTTACGCGTTGTATAAAGATCGCGTAAGTTTCGACACGCTACGCTTCCCAGCCTTGCTGTTAGCGTCCCGCACATGACTCTATTTCGACCTCTGGCAGTGTAAGCAGCATAGTATGGCTTTAACAACTTCATTTGGTTCCGAAGGTCGACCCTGGTTAACACGTACCACACACATGTCGAGACTGTTGAACCTGTGACATCAGTCATACTTTGCGCTGTTTTATTACGCCGCGCGGACATCAACTTAGTGAAGTGCTTATAAGACAGTGAAAACAAGCGTACTACCTAAAACAGTATATTTTGTACAGCTCGTATTTTACGCCACAGATAATCATACGGCGTATTTCACGTTTGAGGAGGCATCTAAACTTATTAAAGGCCTTCGCCTTCATTGAACGGTGTTGTGTCGTAAGTAGCCGTAGTCGGACGTGCGCCAGCAATGTGGCAAAATGGTGACGATGAAGTGCTACAGACATTCAAAAACAAAACAAATCTGGCATGACAACATCAAGCTGGCAAACTAATTATAATCACGTTAATAGAGTGAACAGAAATAAAACGAGGCAGCATCACAGAAATAGTATGTAGAATGATTCCTGTAGACTAGTTATTCCGCAACATTTACCTTTCTTTTTGGTCGACAAACGCAAAGGCTCATAGGACCACGCTACCAGTGTCGTGTTGAGAAGCATCCTTCTTGCTACGTAGAGGAGGTCCACCGCTGCTGAAGTGGAAGCGCTGCCTTTTGCATGTGTACCTGTTTATCTTCATTATCACCATGCTGTGAAGTCGCTACCTCGACGTGAGATTGATTTGGCGCGCTTTCAGCGGTCGTGGCGGGCACTTCAGATGCAATTGAGACTTTTGACCTCCATCACTTCTGAAAAGTCGGCAGTATAGCCAGTCGTTTTCGCAGAGCTTTCCTGGTTTTTTTGCTGTAAGGTCAGGTATTTTAGGCAGCCAAGTAAAATGGCAGGCAAAGCATCAAAGCATTCGAAGTGAGAGTAGTTTTTTTTTTCGTGCAACAGGCCGTTTCCCTTGTATTCTGCGTGGTATGTGGCGAATATCGCTTCTTCCGGGAAATGCTTGGCGGACACATGGTCAATAGGCTGCAAGGCTCTGTCAGCTCTCATAATTGCCCGTAACCATTTATACAAGCGCTCTTGTTCACGCGGTGCCATGAAAAGCGCCACACGCTCTGTAAAAGTCCAATACCCTGACTGGCCATTCGGGATAAAACGCCACTTACCCATTTCGAGGCGAGGCCAGCGACTAGACCTCTGACAAGTACACGAAGAGTCATATGCAACGTAGAGGTATACGTGCACTGAATCACAAAGCGCGATCAGCAAAAGAAATGCACTGACATGGCTCATAGGCACAGGACAACGCGTTTTTAAATCACAAAATCTCATGTACACAAACATTGGCGTCGGCAGGGTAGTGCGAAAGGGGCTTTTGCCACCCTCAAGCCTCTCTAGCACTTGCCCTCACCCAAACTATAGCAGTGCTTTCCCCCTTCGCCAGTCACGATGCAACACTTTTTTACCCCTTCGAAGAGAAAATCATGCCAGAGATCATGCATACAAAGCCTTCAGACAGATGTTCTTTTGCGCGCGAATTCCAGGATGAATGCTGGCCGCGCGAACACATGGCGCCCCATACAGTAGCGCCATCTCAACTTGCGACAGAAACTACTTTTGGCTGAAGGTCTTCGGTGAACACAATCTGCCCGCGCCCTCCCCTTACCCGCAGTGGCGAGTGTCAGCACCTAACTTATTCTTACACCGTGGCCTATGCAGACGGCGTAGCTTTCTTTTGTTCGGACAAACGAAGTGTTGAGGATATGTTAACTACAATAAGTGTAGTTGACATTACATCAGCAGCTCATTTAGACACATCTAAAAGCTTTGGGTTATGGTTTGGATCATGGAGTAGTACGCCAGACAAGTTCGAAAAATTAGGTGGACTCGTATTTCCCCAACGTGCCTTGGTGTGCCTCCCAAAGCTTACAGATTCAGTGCACGTTGCTAGAAAGAGTGCGTTCCTAAGCTTTGACGACTGTTCCAGACGTTTGTTCCGCGTCGCCTTTCCATCTTTGGGAGAGCTGAAGCTTGCAATACTTTTTTATCTAGAGAACTTACAGCAAATTGCGTCGTACTTTAGCATCATTTGTGTCGTCTTTCATTTTCGAACCAATGAGACGGGAGAACCCATTCAGGCCAGTTAGAAATGGCTGGCGAGGATTTGTTCATTTATATCTATCGTAAATACTTTCGAAGTTCTCCTCCCTTCGCGACAGTTCTCACCCCTTAATTCGATCCTCTTTGACGGTTATATTTGTCCGTGCTTTGCCTGACTTGAATGTTTCTTCAGATTGCTCTGTGCGCCCGTGTTTATGGGGATGACTTCAGGAAGTTCTGATCACATTTCTGTTCTCAAAGTCCAATTTTTCATTGAATACTTTACAAAGTATCACGCAGAAAACTCTAAAGATTTGTTATCAATGCTTTTTCCACTGCTAATTACGTACATTTCGACCTTCCAGAGCAGGATGTTTTAAAACAATTCCGAGAAATGTGGATTTCTCGTTATGGTAAACCTTCTTTTACAAACTTCATACAGAAACGCTGGCGGTAAAACCTTGGTTGAAGAGTATTTTTGTTTCTTCAGTTAGTTGCCGTCTCTTCAATGAACCAGAGACAATAAAAACGGGTTTATTAGCTTAAAAGATGTCATTATGTTTTTCTACATCCTTTAATGAACCGTTCAAAAGATTTTAATATTACCTCACATATCATGCATTACCTTTTCCCAAGATGTCTTGATGAAGTGTCCTTTGATATATTCATTCCTAACGAACTACACAGTCTGTAGAAAACGCGCATGCACGACCGTAATACAGAACCAACGAAGAATACTTTATTTATGTATTTCATGCGTACGACTATTCAGCTAAATGACATTTACGAAGAACTTGGCTTCAAACCAGACTGGCACACCATCTTGATGAGGTGCTGATTCTTACCAATCTTTTGAATAACTTTTGCTCTCTTTATTGCTTTGCTGAGTATACATGTATTCAAGCGATAGAATGTTTGTGCGGTAGTTATGCGAATATTGTCGCTGAGTGACCGTATCACTGCTTTATATTATAATTCTAAATACGCATTATAATAAATACACCATAAAAAGTGACAGTGGCTGAGGCGCTAGGTGTTTGTTTGACCTTCGATTAAAATTAAAAAAACAAATTCGATGCGTTTCATTGAAGGTCATATGTAATTATCAGTTTCGAAAGGTCTAAAAGGTGAAGGTTCAGCCTAATTTTATAGCTTGAATGTCAGCATGTAACAGTGAGGCTAAGTGTTCATTTCATCAGCGGGAGGTAGGTCACTCAAATCTCGCTGTCGGCCCCTTTCCAGGCTAGAATTAGTTGCAGCCTTAAAACTTTGTGTTTTGAAGCTCTGTCGCGCTCCATCTAGTGGTAACTTGGTGGCGTATGAACCCCGGGCTTCACCGTCTCATACCGTCAAGCCACCACCAGGTGGAGCATGTCAACACTTGAAAAAATGAAATTCAAATAAATCGAACGAAGTATACATTTAAATGTGTACGGCAGCTGGATTTGAACAACCAACCTACCGTTTATGAAACAAACACTTAACCTCTCAGCCACTGCTCCATACTGCAATTCAACCTGCAGTTTTAGGCTGACCATCGCCTTTTACATCTACTGAAAACGACAACCGCATAGACCATCTATAAAATGAAAAAAACTTCACATCTTCTGGTACATTGTTGCATTTTATTGAAGGTCATATGTAGTTACCAATCTCTAAAGATCTAAGAGACGAAGGTTAGGCTTAACACTGTAGCTTATATGTCAGCATGTGAAAGTGGCTGGAAGGTGAAGTGTTCGTTTCATTACCGGGAGGTCGGTGGTTCGAATCTCGCTGTTGGCCTCTTTCCCAAGTATAGCTCGTTAGAGCCTTTCAAACTTCTTTTTGAAGCTGTGTCATGCTCTACCGAGTGGTAACTTGCGGGCGTGAAAACCCTGGCTCACATTGTCCCATGCTGCCAATCTTTAATGAATCCAACGAATCATAGCTTGATATGTGGACGACTGCTGCATTTTAACCACCAACATTCTCGTTATAAAACGAACACTTTGACTCTCCGCCATGTGTGCCATGCCGACATTCAAGCTAGGACGTCAGGCTGAAACTTCGCCTTTTAGAACTTCTGAAACTGTCTCGATCCATTTGAAACCTATCTGCACGATTTTTTTCATTTAGCTATGACGCTTACAGGTCAATATATAAATAACCGTAATTTTGCGCTTTTTTATTTATTCCTTGCACTGTTTAATGCTAAAAATCTTTGCTGTTTGAGCTAGCGCTAGGCTTGCGTCAGTGACGCAAGGTTCATAGGGCAAGCACTGTTTGATTGCGTACCAATATCTGTATTCTGTGGCGCTGAATGTCTTGTGTCCATAAAAAATTGGGGGAATCAACCACTTTGGTGAAGTCACGGCGTTCTGGCTGTTCTGGCCAGCTTTTTAAAAGCGCAGCTTCATTTACTACGATTCAAAAACAAAATCCTGTAATTTTGAAGGCGTGGATGCCATCGAAAGTACGAAAGCTTAATACTGCTGACGACAGGGTCAATCGATGCTGCTTACTTGTGCTTGACAGTACAATATACCTCACAATAAATTTCGTCGAAGGAAACCCTCAAAGGTATTAGGTGCACCTCCCCCCTCCACAAACAAAGCTTGCGTCTGATTTTGGCTGAGTGCCCCGCCAATGAGGTTCGCAAAGTGAGAAAGCTGGGTATCATGCTGAACTACTCGCAGTTAGTGTACACTTACGGTCAAATTTTTACTCAGCTCTTATTTTTTTTTCTCACGAACTACAAGTATCCACACGCGGTCAAGCTAAAGACACCGCTCCGGCAAGATTCTCGTGAAGGGTCGTGTTCGTCACAGGCAGCGGTAATATCATTCTGCTTTGCTGCTTGTCCTGGCATTCAAGAACGACGTAGGTGTGCTCAGACGTGGTCTCATACACAGACGTGGCCTAAACGGGTACTTCAGAGATGAGAGCTGCAGCTTGCCTTGTTAACTTGGCGCAACCCTTTTGTGCCATGGCAAACCTGTGTTTGGGCTGATCCGGGTGCGAGAGCATTCACTCGGCTCGCCAGCCTCCTGGATGCGAGATAGGTCTGCTCTGGTGTATGAGCACTAAAAAAGTGCGTACACGTGTCCCTGCTGAACAAGAGCAAGCACTGAGATGAAGGTTAATGATCAAATGCGGTGAAACTGTTCGGTTATTCCTGTACATAATTTTTGTTTTCTTTAAAATGCACGCCGAGGCCTTCGTGATTAGACTTGTGGGAATGTTCGAATGCTTTTAATATGCGAGCAAATGTTGTGGTATTGCAATTCACTCTGATTAAAATTTCAGCTAATGAAAATTTTGAAGTATTCGATATGAACGAATAGCTGTGGAATACTGCTCATGTAACATTTTCTAAAGTTAGTTTTATTACGGTAAAAGAGTGCTAAAAGGTGAAAACATTTGTCTAAAAAAACTCCGCATTGCCGTAAAGTGCCACTTCAAGATTAAATGAACATATTACCCTCGCATGATGAGGATTAATGAGATTTTCTGGCTCAACGGCAAAAAGTGGCCAAAGAGCACCATGTCTTTATGTGATGTAGGCCATGACCAATGTTTGCGATGACAGGGTTATTATGTCTGTATAGAGGGCTGTAATCGAAGCGTAAGAAATATGTACACATGGTAAAGTTATGGCAGTGATGCGTGATGTGGTCCACGGGGGTGCAGTAAGTTACAAGTGATCGTGAGACACACAGGCGAAATATGAACAATAGCACCGGTCCCCCCTCATGGCTTCTGTGGCTGAAGGCAGGGAGGCCGGTGCTTTCTCTATTAACATTACCGCAGCAACAGCCTCTCTTCAGAGCTCGTGCTACGGGTTTCCTGGGTATATGACGTAAGAGTTCTCAACTTCTTTCAAAAATGCAAACAATCACTCGTTCGCTGCTTATGGTCATTCATGGATGAAGTGGCACTTGTTCTCGGAAGATAGATGGGAGGTACTTTTTTCTGATGCGATTGAGTTCATTGCATTGGATAAAAATACATAGCACGGTGAGTGGTTCGCCGCACTTATCAGACAGTAATGTATCGGCACTGGACAAAAGGTAAGAGTGTGGGATATGTGTGTGTCCTACTCTTACTCTGGTAAGCGTTACTTCTGTGCAGTGCGACCCGGCAGCCAATTCCTGAGATGTTGTTTAATGAGATGAACTTCATTTTGTGTTTGCCTTTCCTATGATTACCTCCAATGTTCCCTCAGCTTTCGTTTCAGATATTGTTTCAGGTCAAGTGCAGGAACAGCTATGGCTGTATTGGCAGTGCTTTCATGGTCAGCTGCTGCTAGCTGATCTGCGAACATGTTTCCATGAATCTCGCGTTGCTGTGGCACCTAGCGCACCACTACATCTTGTTTAAGCTTGTAAACTTTGTATAAAGCGTTGTATAGTGAAATAAGGACAGGATTTTAGTGTATTTATTGTTGTTTGAATGCTTTTACTACACTCAGGAAATCGGTGTATATCACTGCTTTTTGTAGTTTTAATTGCTTGGTACGTTTTACGGCCGCAAGTATCCCGTGAGCTTCTGCTGTGAAAATGCTTGTATAAGTGTGCAGAATGCCGACATCTGAACAAGACAGACTGGCTGCTGCGTAGCAGAAGTGTGAGATTTATGGGCGTTCGTAAAAAATTCAGGACAGCTGGACTTCTACTCCAGTTGAAGGAAGTATGTATGATTATGTGCAAGAGGGGCGTATTTCGAAACTTGCACAAATGACATATCACAGTCTAAGTTACACTGCTACGGCGGGAAATTAGCAGCAAGGGCCGCCAAACAGTATTCCTAAATAGGCACGCCCATTTCCTTGATTAGGCCCCTCACACAGAGTGCCTAGAGCTCTCACACAAAAGGGCGGTTATGAAAAATGTGCGAAGTGAAAAGACCGTTGACAGAGAATTTTTCTCATTTGATTCAAAATAGAGGCTTTATATGGGGCTAGTACGGAAGGCGCCCCTAGATAGGCGAATGTGTAAATTATGAACAGGATGTAGCATTGATAAGATGCTTGGTGCTGCAGATTGATAAATTAATGCACCGTAGTCTACGCGAGTGCGTATGAGGCTTTTGTACAAGCTCACTAGGCATTTTGTGCGACTGCTCCATATAGTACGTGACAGAACTTTCAAAACATTTAATGTTTTTATACATTTATTTTTAAATACATTATGTGTGACACGAAAGTTAGTTTACTATCCAGGATTAAGCCTAAAAACTCGTGGTCCGTCTTCATAGTGAGATGTTCAGCATGTAGGTCGATGTTCAAAAAGTGTACGAAACTAAGTGTGGAAAACGTGTACAACTAAGTACACCACCTTGAGGCACTCCTGTGTTTTTGACAAACGCTCGGGACAAAACATTACCTACTCAAACACGAAATGTCCGATTCAATAGGTAACTTTCTGTTATGATTAGCATTCTACAATGCGCGCCAAAGTTAGATAGCTTTCAATATTCCCAACCGCC
This sequence comes from Rhipicephalus annulatus, assembly GCA_013436015.1. Lineage (NCBI taxonomy): Eukaryota > Metazoa > Arthropoda > Arachnida > Ixodida > Ixodidae > Rhipicephalus > Rhipicephalus annulatus. The sequence goes on along the minus strand of WOVY01007649.1, from coordinate 6,481 downwards.
TTTTGGTGTCTTTTTCATATCGAGGAACACAGAAATAAATTACTGTTTGTGTATGAAAGCATCCGAAATCTGTGCCTCGACACGTACCACGTGGTCAGTGGTGGATCGATTTTCTCTAAACCTACGCTGTAATTTGTCAAGCAGATTGTTTCTTTCTGGAAAATACATAGGTCTGTGGCTTATCTCATTCTGAAATGATTGCATCGACAGCTCATTAATACAATGGGGCTTTAGCAGGCGACGGAGGATGCCTCCTTCTTTCGTTTTAAAAGGGGCATGACCATGACCTCTTTCAAAAATTACGCATCTATCCGGAAAGTCAGGTAGGCTTGTACAGGGAAAGCAGGGTGTTTGTGTTTTGAGAGGTAGGTTTTTCAGCATTTCATACAATACCCGGTCTAAACCTGAGGTGAATTTATTGCAGAAATTAAAGGATGTCATTAGGTCAGGTAAACAAAAAGGTCCATTATTTGCTTCGTATTCTGTACATTTTCGCTGCAGTTTCTCATTTTCTATTCTAGTTTTGTAGCGCTGTAAATCCTTAGAGTAACGCAACGAGCTCTACACCAGTTGGAAGTGTTCGCCCAGAGAGGTCACCTTGTCTTCCAAGCTGTCGCTCTGTGTGTTTACCGGTAGGAGTGAATATGCCTGTATTCCTATTACCCTACTGACCCTGTTTCCCACTTCAGCTTCATGAGTATATGAAGTGATGCCTGGTAGAAACTTCTGCCAACTTTCCCGTCTTACTGCTTTGCGAATTTATGTTTCTAAAGTTTGTGAGGTTTTCCGCTGTTGGCGAGTCCCACAGGAACCTTCAGGCTTTGTTTTGTTTCTTGTGCGAGTTTCAACAATTATTATTCTACCATGGCATACGTCGTTTCCCTGATTTTCCATTTATTCGTGGGATGCCCGGGGTTGCAGCGTTGATCAGAAAAGCTGTTAAGTAGTCGACAGCAGCTTCTATGCTTGAGATACAGAGGTCAGTCCAACTTAAAAAAGTGAGGCTTCGAAACTGCTCCAATCTGCTGCACCGGTATGTCATTCAGGAACGTGTGCAGAACATGGGTTTGCTATTTCTGGCCTTAAAATTATTGGAAAGTGTTCACTTTCATAGGGATTCCCAATAACGTTTTAGTTAAGGAGGGGAAGCAGAGACAAAGATGCAATGCTGAGATATATGAATGAGAATGTTCTATTTGCGGGGTTGTAATATGAGACTTTCTGATTCAAAAGACACGCCCCAGAAGAGAAAAGCAATTGTTAAATAAGGCGTCCTAGCGCATCACAACGATAGTCACTCTAGGCACTGCTATGTGCATTGAAGTCCCCAAGGACTGGATAAGGTTGGGGTAACTGATCAATTAGGGACTAGAAATAATGCTTTTGAAAATTGTGGTGTGGGGTATGTAGACTGAGCAGACTGTGGTGAGTTTATTGAATATTATGGCTCGAACGGTCACTTCCTCAAGAGAAGTTTGAAGAGGTAAATGCGTTCATGCTATTCCCTGATTAACAATAACATCTACACCACTGGATGATGCCACGACATCATTTTGATACTTCCTAAAAATGCCCCAATTCCGTAAAAGGTTTGTGTGTTTTGCTTTCAAGTGGTTCTCTCGTACACACAGCACTTCTGGAATGAGTTTGTGGAGTAGTTTTTTTTAGGTCTTTAGGGTTTTGATGTACGCCTCAGATGTTCCACTGTGGTATTTGTGTCTGCATGACTGGCAAAAAATGGTGCTTTGTGTACTTTAAGGGGTTGAGTGTACTCTAAGTTTCAAGAAGCAGGACCATTGTCTGTCCCCGTTATTTGTTTTTGTTTTCTTGGCGTGGTCCAGAGAATTGCACCAATGTTGCGGCAACAGAGGTACCGGTGTTGTTTCTATTGCCTCCTGAGAGGCACTGGAACAACGCGCGTGTGGGTTTTTAATCCGAGTTTGGGGCCTCGCCTGGTGCTACAAGGCCTTGAGACCCGATCGCCTTGGAGTGGCCGATTCCTGTTCACAGGTGTCACAGGTCCCGTTAATTAGGGAGGCGATCGCCGGGCTAATTCCAAGGGCCGAAGTATCAGCCCCCCGAACCGCACCACGAAAGCATGGACAATTTAGAAGCGGTCCTATTTGGCGCGCCAGCAGACGCCGGCTGTGACCCAAAGAAGAAGTCAGCGCCGAGAGTTGATAAACAAAACAAAATTATATTCTCAATTAGGGCAGATCCGAACGATACACAAGTATGCACACTCAACAATAGTTGAATACAATATGTCACCAATCAAACAACGTACTACACAGTACAATCAGCCAAACTCGAAACAACGGACACAGACAACAATACGCACTACAATTCAGTCGCATGCATTGAACAGCCAAGACACTTAAAGACTAAAGAGTTAGAAAACTTATTCAGTCCAAAGTTCTTGGAACTAAAGTCTGAATGATACTCTTCCGAGAATCACTCACTCAAAGTCCAGCGCTGTTGTCGTTCCGCTGCCCCCGAAGTTTCTCTTCCAGAAAACCTCGCGTCTTCAATTGGCCGCTCTCCAAGGTTCAAACTTCTTCGCCGGAAACATGTCGGCTTCACACACGCAGCTGTTGCCACGCATCTTCGCTCGATAGCGGTAGACACACACTCTTGCCTGTAGCTCCAGTCTTCACCCCTCAGGTGGAAATCCTCTTCTTCTTGTCCTTTGTCACGGAAGACAAAAGGCTTCGCCCACAAGGCTGAACACCCTACGCACCCTGGCGCATACTTTTTCTTCTCCTGCTTTGTCACTATGGACAAAACCTTCGCCGACTACACGGCAGAATACCCTACGCGTTCTGGCGTTAACTTCCGTCTTCTCCTGCTTTGTCACTAAGGACAACACCTTCGCCGACAGACACGGCGGAATAACCTACGCACACTGGCGTGAAATTTCTTCTTTTTTAGAAAATTAAACTTGCTCCAGCCACAGTTCAAATAGAGTCCGACGTTTCGAGACCAACTCGGTCCCTTCCTCAGGGGGTGACTGTCTTGGTCATGGAAGTGTCGTCGCGTCGTGTTCTCTCACCACGGCTCCGGCTTTCCCTTTCCACCACGTTTCGGAGACCGTGAACGTATACCGAAGGCATTGATCCCAGCGAGTGGTTCACGTTGGCAGGCGTATGCTGAATGTGCCAAGACTCGAGCAAGAGCCTCTTTCCCAAATTCCGTTCTGTTTTCAATAACAGAAGCGCCGTCTAAGTCAATTTTATGGTCGTGCTTCTCGCAGTGCTCCGCCAGAGCGCTACGTTGCACTTCCATCTTCCTGACGTTGTTCTTGTGTTGGCGCATTCTTTCCGGGAAACACTTGCTCTCGCCTATGTAGCAGGCTGGACACCCAGAACACGACACTTTGTAGACAACGCCCGGGTGTAGCTCCCTCGGAGGTCGGTCTTTCGGCAGCGGTAGCAAGCGAGCGAGCGTCGAAACAGGTTTATGGATTACCGTGACCCCGGCTTTTCCTAGGACTCTCGAGAGCTGTTCACTTATGCCCGGCACATATGGAATGGCGACGCGGTTGTTTGGCGCCTTCGTTTTTCCCGTGTGCGGTGGTGTGGCCAGGGCGGAAAGGGGGTCGGGCGGTGTGTCGCTTGCAGGTGTCTTTCCGCGGTGCAGTGGTTGTCGTCTCGACAAACGGCGTGACGCCCGGCGGATGAACGCTTCTGTGTAGCCATTCCCTCGTAGCTCGGCGACAATCCTCTTTTCTTCTTTCTTCCTCTCACCCTCCGACGTGCAGATTACTCGTGCACGTGAAAGGAGTCCCGAAACCACTGAAGCTTTGTGGGCAGTTGGATGACAGGACGTAAAATGCAAATACCTGCCGGTGTGAGTTGGCTTTCTATACACCGAAAAGGTCATGCGCTCGCCCTGTCGTCTGACTAAAACATCGAGAAACGGAAGCGCCCCGTCACGCTCTCGTTCCACCGTGAACTGTATCACTTGGTCGATGGAGTTTAGATGTTCGAGGAAGCTGTCTACTGCTGCCTTCTTTATTATGCAAAAACAGTCATCCACGTACCTCACAAATACTTTCGGCCTGTCAATAAAGGAGCCCAGTGCCGTCTCTTCTATGTGTTCTATTGTGAGGTTCGCAGCCGTAACGGAGATCGCCGCTCCCATCGTGGTCCCGCTGGCTTGTCTGTAGAAGCTCCCGTTGACGCTGAAATACGTCCCCTTGAGGCAGTATTTCAGTAGGCGACACAGTTCGTCGACGCCCAGGCAGGTTCTTTCATCCAAGAGCTCGTCTTGGTTCAACGCTGCTCGTGCGATACATACCGCTAGTGCTACGGGCACGCTGGTGAACAGGGACACGACGTCGAACGAGACGAAGCACTCATAGCTGCTCACGGTCACATCTCTCATGCGCTCCAAGAAGTGGCTGGCGTCGCGTATGTGGGTCGGTGTTTGTCCCACGAGCGGCGCGAGAGTCCGGTGGAGATACTTGGACAGCGCCCGGAGTGGAGATGTAAAATCCGCGATAGGACGGAGCGGAACTGTGGGCTTGTGGGTCTTGGGGAGCCCGTAAAATCCTGGTGCAGAGCCGTTCCGGCAGATGAGCTGGAGGTATGTGTTTCTCGCCTTTGGGTGCGCTTTAAAGATATCCGCCAGGAGCTTGTTCATTTCCCTTTGGACACTTGGTGTGGGGTCCTTCGTCAGCTTTTCGTAGGCCGGACTGTCCAGCAGGTCTCGCCCTTGTCGTTGTATGCCTCCCTGTCGAGCAGGACCATTGCGTTCTCTTTGTCGGCCGGGAGGATGACAACCTTATCATCATTTCGGAGCGCATGGATCGCCTTACACTCCTCTCTCGACAGGTTGTGCTCACGGCGCTTTCCTATTTTTGATAGTACACCGATAGCCTTGAGACGCACGTTCTCCCGAATGCCGCTGTCGAGTCGCCTTATGCCTTCCTCCGTAGCCGCGATGATCTTCGGCAGTGACGGGCATGTCGTGGTCGTGTTGAAGTAGTGTCCCTTTGCCAGCACGCTGTGCTCTGTCGGGGAGAGTTGTTTGGAGGACAGATTGACGACGAAATTCTCGTTGTCAATCACGAAATTCTCGAAATTCTCGTATATATATATATATATATATATATATATATATATATATATATATATATATATATATATATATATATATATATATATATATATATATATATATGAGTGCCAGCACCGCTCAGCTAAAATTGTTCAAGGTCAAGGCTTCCGCTATTAGTGCAGAAGCGTACATGACACCATTTTACTGAAAAAACTTAATGTGCTCAAGGTTGTGCATTGAAAGCAACTCAAAATCACACTAATAAAAACACACACATACCTTCGGATTATGGAGACAACGCTTATGAAAACACTGGAGCCTTCGGCACATTGGGAATATCGATGACAGCTGGGGCCCGCAGCACTGTACCCTTTCGAGAGTTTGCAGGTGTACACAACGCAAACAATAAGTGACCAAAGCGCTTCACATTACCCTGCAGCACATCACAGACGCAGAAAAACACGTTCATCTTGATGCAGACACTGAAAGAAACACAAGCACTCAACAAAAGGCTTGTCAGGCTTAGCAATCCTGCTATCTCGAATGACTGGAGCATGCATGTGCACGTCTACTCGCCACGAGACGAGTGTCAAAACTCGTCTTGCCGCAACGCTCCTTGTGCCACTACGCGCCTTCTGCGTTATCATATTACTGCCATGCCACGGTAAGCGATAAATATCCCGCGAGGAATTTTCTACAGCCTTACTCGTCCTGGGGTGTACGCGGCTTTCCTTCACAAGAGACCTTGATGATGGTGATGATATGTGGGGTTTAACGTCCCAAAACCACTCTATGATTATGAGAGACGCCGTAATGGAGGGCTCCGGAAATTTTGACCACCTGGGATTCTTTAACGTGCGCCCAAGTCTGAGCACACGGGCCTACAACATTTCCGCCTCCATCGGAAATGCAGCCGCCGCAGGCGGGATTAGATCCCGCGACCTGCGGGTCAGCAGCCGAGTACCTTAGCCACTAGCCCCCACGGCGGGGCCACAAGAGACCTTGAACGCGATTCTTGCAAAGAATGAGACTCCGCATTGTGGCATGCTCAGTGACTGGGATCCATGCACAAGTTTTTTGTGAAATGCGTAGAAAAACGTATTTATACCTTCCTCTTCGAAGCCATCCTTACTGTGTTTTCGATTTGTCATTTCTAACATCGACAAATACAATCACGGCCTAAAGATATTGATAATGGCAAGTATCGCTTCATCCTCGCTCGATGCCGCAGTTACTCAGTTTACGATTCTTATAGCGCAAAATCAGAAAGACGACAAAAGAACAGTCGTCATGTCATACCACCTAGCCCGAATCGCCACGCTTCAAGCTCAGTTTATGTCATTTTTAACACTTTTTATGCTTTGTAACTTAGTTCTCGTAAAAATATTACATGTTTTACAGCTTAAATTAGAACACGTGC
>WOVY01007648.1:0-44125 GCA_013436015.1 Rhipicephalus annulatus | reverse complement strand
AGGCGCCAATAAATTTCGACGTGACGCGGTGCGCGTGCTCGCCGGCGTTTCATTTTGCCGCGTCACGCCGGCATTGCAACGCCAGGCGCTGGTTCGCACCGGCGTTGCTTTGACGCATGCGCGTTCCCGCGCGTCTGGTCCGGCGTCCCTCCGTCACAAAAGATGGAGACGGAGTGTTTTCTCGGTAAGGCACTGGCGCGAAACGCAGCATGTCGCCTTTTGCGCCGGTTGCCGTCGGGCCACGCCGACGGATGCTGGTCGCGCCGGTCGCGCCTAGCATCAGGCTAAAGGCCAATGCACACCGGCGACTAGCAGTGGTCGTGCGACCATTCGCGACTGGCGACCGAAAAACGACTGGTGTTTACACCGCCCAGAGGCTGCATGCGAGCGACCGGAAGTTGCAACTCCAGAGAGTCACGTCCGGATCTCGTTATAAGCGAGAACTCTGGAGACCGGCGCCGATCAGCTGATTTGTGAGAGTCGTACATATTGATAAATGGTCCTTGAATTTAACTTGACTTGCCACAGCCTACAATGCAGCACAACTCTCGAACGTGGTGTTTTAAGTCGTTGCCAACGCATGAAGCACAAACGCATTCCAAACGCGCTGCATTGTAAGCGGTGACAAGTCAAGTTCAAGATAAAAAAAAACGTTTCTGAATATGGGGAAAAGATAGTGTACAATTTATTTTCTCTTTGATTGGACGTTCAGCTTCTTGCGAATGCCGCCACGTAAATTCGACACTTTGCTCGAGCAGCTGCGCCCCGCCATCTTCAAGCCAAGTATTCCGTGGTGGCCATTATACCACAGACCCAGAGGAACGCACTCGTTTGTATCTGGTGGCAGATAGCCAGCTCAATGAAAAAACAAAAAAAACACAAAGGTGTAACGTCGCTGATCGGTTCCAGCAGCTATGCGACTACAGTCGAGCGACTGAAATCGGTCAGGAAGCGACTAGCCAAAGCAGTCGCTTTGCGACCGTTTGCGACCATTCGCGACTGTTTGCGACCAGTCACAAATGGTCGCGTGACCGCTGCTAGTCGCCGGTGTGCACCAGCCTTATAGAGTGCTCGCGTTTTGCTAACGTAGCATCGCTGTGCCCAGTGTGCACGCGCGTCAACGCTACATTGGAGTATACTGGTCCCTTCATGATGCGCTCGCAGCCATGATGCTAACTCCACATAGCAAATTTGGCGTTACGTGACGTCAGTGGATGACGAAAGTATAGTACTGCTGCAAACATGACAATGCTGACAAGCGTGTCATTTGAGAAAATGACAACATACCACGCTCATAGCGTGCTCGCAGCCGTTTCGCTAGCTCTACATGTACTAAATTTGGTATCACGTGACGTGAATAGATGACGAATGTAATGACACATTCAAACATGACATTGATGACACGTAAGTCATGTAAGGCATCACTTACCTTCACCTCGTAACATTGTGCTGATTTTAAAGGGACATATTGACCTTCCTCTTTCGTGCTTTGCATATCATCGACTCCCACTGTACGTGGGATCTGCCAATTTTTTTTTATTGTTGAGCAAACCTTGAGCTTTGTATTTCTATGATAGCATGCTAAAATATTGTGTTACTGAAATTATAGTAACCTGTGAACATTCGTTTGCTTAAACTTTGCAGTGGCAGTCAGCTATTGGCTACTGCTCTCAGACTGATGGGCTCCTGGACAGCTTGACTGCAAGAGAGTACCTACGCCTAATAGCGAGGCTGCGTGGCGTTCCTGAAGGCGACATTTCGAGCCTCGTGGATTACCTCCTCTATACGTTCAGACTATCAGGTCACGCAAGACGAAAGTGTGGGACGTATAGGTGAGAAAATGTTCATCGCAAGTCGCATTCGAAACGCTTGTTCCTCTGGACAAACATTGGTTCCTGCTAAACGTAAATTTGGAAGATAGATCAATATCTTCAGGGCTTTCGTTATCAAGTGGTCACTTGAGCTGGCAATGAAGCATTTGCAATAATCAACAGGCAAATTGTCAGCCTCCTTCAAGTGAAAAGTTTGAAAGGCACTTATTACGGGCATTCATAACACTGCCTGCCTCCATGACATGCAGCCTCCACAGTTCAGGATAAAAAAACTCGGGAAGTATTGTTGAGAACGACGTAACATGTGATGCAACGCTAACATATAGGAATAATGGTAAGAGCCAGAGAAACAGCTGAAAACATTAGAGAAAAAAGAGGGGTAGCTGGCGTTCAAAAGACAAGTAGATCTTGCGATGTCAAGTACTGCGAATGACAGACAACTTCCCGTCAGTTCGATCAACACAATAGCAACGAATACGAGGTATAGCTGACTGCAGTGGAGGTCTACTTGAAGTGATGAAATGGGGAAGTTTGCAGGAAAGAAATAAAAAACAGCTGCAGCAACTGATTTTAAATAGTAAAAAAATAATTTATCGCGTATAAGTGAATTACAATTTCACAATACTAAAAAATTACTCTTAGACCGACAGGATGCTAAGTAAATTAAAGAACTCCTCGAAAAAGAGATGCGAATGGCAACACCACTTGAAATTCTCGCACTAAATGACATGACGTCAAAAATTTTGATGGCATATAATAAGTCGTACGAATTTCGTAATCAGTAGAGCATCCTGTAAAGTACAGCATCCTGTAAAGGGACCATGGACAACAAATTTCAGAAAAATTTGCTGAGTCGACATTGGTAAAATACGTCAATTCCGTTTTGATGCTCATGGCTTCTCTCGCGAGTTCTACCACGTGAAAGTTAAAATTTCATTCTCTTTTATTAACATTGTGGCAAAATAAGGTGAATAAAGTTTCCCACCCACTTCAGAGTTTCCCTTTGGCGCGCCTTCCCTTAGCAAATTCTTGGCATTGTGGTAGGCACCGAATAGTCTGAATGTGATGACCGCACATTGATGAATATACCGCCACATAGGCGTCGTTTTAAATGTGTCTGCTATGGCTTCATTAGCCCATTAGTGCTTGCGAAATACTTATCGAGTCAGATTATGCGTTATGATTTATAGGTTAGGTATCAGTAAAGAGATTAGTGCTCCTGCCAATCTTATAGGTACAGTAGTTACAGGGTTTGCGCAGTATAATTCATTTCAGTAACTTTTGGCACACAATTTTTGCGACAGACCAAATATAAAACACTCGGTCAGAAAAGAAAAAAAAAACCTGCTATATATTGGCCAATAATGACAGTACAAATAATCGTGATGTACGTCCTTACGCTTTTTTTTCTTTCTTCGTGTCGAGCTTCGGGGCTATACGTTCTTTCATGGATTTCACTCAGTGGCGGCAATCGGCGGAAGCTGTCTGTGGCAGCCGCACTGATCGGCCAACCACGTGTGGTATTTCTCGACGAGCCTTCGGCCGGCGTCGATGTGCTGGCGCGTAGGGACATCCTGGCTGCACTGAGAGCCATCAGTGGCACCTGCGGAACTGCGGTTGTCATGACATCCCACAAGTAGGATTGTGCATTAAATTCTTGCGATCTCATTGCATTCTTTGCGAAAACTTAGTACCATGCTCGCTGCTATAGATAAAGGTTGCCCTAGGCTGGAATGAAATAGAAACCAGGGGTGGTATGCGGTATGGGTAGAACTTCTCGGGCGGAAGAGTTAGCTCCGAGCTCACTCTATGGGTGGCCGTGACATGACGACAGTGTGGAGCACGTGATGGCAGCATTAATAAAAATGACTACAAAAATGCGCTTGGGCGTTGGAAACACCTGCGAGACATTTACGGCGGTTATCAAAAAAACACCGCGTGCGAACACCTCAGCGCCCCCTCTCAGTCAGCATCTTAACAGGGCAGTGACGTCAGCGTGATTGTCACGCTCATATAGTTTCCTAAAATTTACTAGAGGGGCTCTTGCGCTGCGATTGTTTAGCGACAATGGGAATGATGGTAGTTCGCGAATAAAGAAAAAAAATGAACCCTTTCGAACTTCGTGACCTGATTTGGAATGGCAAGCCTCAATGTTTAAGGCAGTGAAGATGGATAATTATGTGGCGTTGAACGTCCCAAAACCATCATACGAATATGATAGCCACCGCAGTAGAAAGCTCCGAAAATTTTCACCACCTGGGGTTCTTGAGGTGTACCAAAATCTGATCACACGGGTCTACAGCATTTTCACCTCCATTGAAAATGCAGCCTTCACAGTGGGGATTCAATACCGTGACCTGCAAGGTGGTGAAGTGCAACCACGGAACATTCGGTGATTTTTGTGTCGTGACCGAACATCTCGGAGCCACATGACCACATGGAGCCAGAAGTACGAAGATCGGTCAGATCCGTGTACTACCCATCATTTCTATGCTCCCTGAAGCGTCATGCGTTGCATCTCACATAGACATATGCGCCAGACTTCCCTCTAGGGAATATAAAAGAAAATACATGGCCGCGCTAACTTTTTGCCAACTCAAGACGAGGCTCCCACAGGCGTGTTCGTTGGCGTATGTCCACTTTCGAGCAGTTTCTTTCGTTTCACCTGCCGCATGAAAATTTCCACTCTCGAAGGCAGCAAGGATGCACACGCAACACTCTCATGCCACTCTTGTCGCTTCTTTCAAATACTGCAAATGAATATAAGGACAGGTGTTTACCAGGGGCGCTCGCATTATGGCAGCAATGTGGCTATGAGTGGATACGTCGTGAGCGCGGTTTATTTGAATGCGAAACACCGTAGCCGCGTGGTGATATCACGTTTACTTCTGCGTGCGTAAATGCGTAGTCGGCGCGAGATAGGTGATAGATGAATCGTGCCGCTTGGCGTGAGCACTGCTCCTCGGCAAGAGCAATCGTGGTGGGCGTACCCGATTTTCGCCGCTGGTGTCTTTTAATCTAACTGATTCATGCGTGAACTCGAATACAAACTCGTCGATTCTTAGAAGGCCCAAGTTGAACTCGTGGCAGTCATGGTGCCGGTGTTACTTCCAAGCGTTTCACACGGTGGACGCAAAGCAGCGGCTTCTTTGCATATAAAATAATTTTTTTTCAGCTTTCACCCCTTGTGTAAGGCTGGAGTCACAGTGTGTCATAACCTAGCTTCATCCAGCTTTTCATGTCGGTTGTCTACTGATCTGATTGGTCGGCTTCAATTGACTAAGGCCTAATGATCATTACACTAAATTGTTTCGTCTTCATTGATAAGGTTTCAACTAAAATACAATTATCTAAGGTGCAATTAGGAACGTAATGATCAGTATGAAGCTACAAACGTAATCCTAATGAGCCCGATCGGAATCATCATCTTGTTAATCATCCTAATCCTAATCAGCATATTAGTAAGGGCTAATTAGCATGGTTTTGCTTGGAGTGCCTATGACTACCGTCGCTTGATTTAGCTTGGGTTAGTTAGCTCAACTAGCATGCTTTGGTTAGCTTGGGCTTGGCTTTACATGGATTCATTGGCATTGGTCTACTTAAGATTTGGCATAATTACTTCAGCCTTACGATGACTAGACTGGCGTAATTAGCTTGGTCATAGCATGTGCTGGCCCAACTATAGCCAAGTATACAGCTCAGCGAAATTGCTAATTAGCCAGATGTACGTGCACTGGTGCTAGCAGACGACCAAAACGACGAAGAAAGCGCGTACTGGCCGAGTGGTGCACTGAAGTCTGCAGGCCGACTACGGCGATTAACAAGTGGCCTTCAGTTTAGCTGTGATCGTGATATCTGACACTCGGCTGGAACAAATCTCAGGGGCCACCGTGCTGATTATTTTAAAACAGACTTTGTGTAGACAATAAAAGCTTCAAAATAAATTTAAACACCCTGTGCCTCTAAAAATATCGTAACGAAACGTTTCTGACACTTTAATTGCATGGGTTCACTTCTGCAGTCAGTGACCGAGAAACAAATGAAAGACGAATCCTGTGTCTTGAAAACACCACCAAACTTAGTCGACCGTCCTTGACATCATACCGGGTTTCATCGTAACCAATAAAATGCAGCTCGCCGAGGGGTGTATTTGGTGTTGTCGGTCGGTTGGCTCATTAAAAATGGGTGTCGCCAGAGCTCTAAAAGATCCCGAAGTGATCCTGAGTTTGGCCTAGCTCGGGCGATCCTGCCTAGCGCCCCAGACTCTAGTTAAAAGTTACCAAAGTATCCAAATCATTGGGTCATATTGACATAATTGCGGCGAAATGATTGGAAACTATTATTTCGAAACGTATTTTTAATCAAGCGATAAATAATACTGCTTTCAATCGGCAGTCAAGTAGAAATAACAGCAGAGTTTGTGCTGTCCTCGCATGCTATGCAAGCCGTAAACGAAGAATTTATAAGTTTCATACAACTCCATAGAGAACAGTTATAATGTAGAACATTTCCATTTTTATCATTTGTTAAAGATCACCAATCCCCATTACGACCAATCTCCCGTAATGGGTGCGAGTCGTACTCACTAAGCGGAGAAAAGCAAGAACTTCGTCACTCCGTAGTTGTGAGTTGCCGTAACTAAAGTGCCTCGGATAGCACCGAACTTCTGAAGGGGAAAAGAAATGCGTGTGCATGGCCTGACGCATCTGAAAAGATTATTTCTTTGATGGTTGGGGTTGAACGCCCGAAAACCATCCTGTGATTTTCAGATGGCATGGTGGAGGGCTCTGGAGGCTCCCACTACCAGGAAATCTTCAACATGCACCTAAATCGAAGCTGTAGATTCTAGGGCAATACCACCTCCATCAAAACCACGCTGGTAGCAACCGGGATTAGATCCTCCGAATTGCAGGTCAGCCGGCGAACACAGCAACCACTAGATTATCGTTGCTTGGGTAGTCGTTAAGCTTGCTCGGTATTTTGCCTGGAAATAATAAGAATACTGGCTTTAGTGAATACTCCAAAATATAAATTTAATGTAACTAGGATGTGGCCATGGCAGCAGCCTACAACGTTTCGTCGCCATGGAGACGGGCGCAAATAGTGAATTAGAAGCAATCTAGCCACCAACAGCAACCATGGTAAAGATAGGATTGTTCAGTTTTTCGCCCGCTTAGTACACTTTTAGCCTAGGCAAACAACTGTTTTGTAACATCTGTCCTAAGCGTTCAGTGCAAAGGAGCTCTTAGCATGCCATAATTACCATGCTTTTATCAGGCTTTCTAAAGTAATTCAACTGGCGCCCAGTGGCACCATGTTATTAATGCGGCAAACGCACAACAATGTTGCTTCTTGAGCAGCTTAACATCATACATGGCGGCCCTAACGTTACAATGCTATATGGCATATATTTCTACTTGGAGTGTTGTAATATTCTGTAATTGCAATTCTCCCCCCCCTCCCTGAATCTACATTTGTTTACACTCAATACACAAAAAAGTGAGATATTACTGAGAGCCAGGTTCATTATGATTGCCCCCGCAAATATGGGATTTTAGCCGGATTATCAAGGTAGAGCGCAAAAAAAACAGGTGTGTATGCGTGTGTGTGTGAGAAAGACATAAAGAGAGACACAGGAAAAACGCCCCGCTCTTTCAGTCCGAGTTGGCTGCACAGTGCAACGACGGTAGGTAGGAGAATGGTGAAATGAAACGATGGGAACTGGAAATCACTATTGAAGAAGCAGCAACCTAAAATGAATGACTACTTTTACAGCTACATTGTTGTGGCGATATGTGCCTTGAAACTATAGCGCTGTTGGCCGGTGTCTATAAAGTGTTCTCTCTAGGTTAGCACAAGGATTCTGGGGCGGATAAGAGGATGTGTGATAAAATGGATACTTCAATGTAATCAAAACCAACAGAACATAGTGTCATAAGATGTGTAATGGAAGCCAATAGGAGTGATTGTCATGTAAATGCAAAGAAAGGAAAGGGAAGTAAAAGATAACTTGCCACTGGCAGGATCCGGACCTGCGACCTTCGAACCGGTGACATTCGGCTGGAATTATCCAGTCTTTTGCAAACCCTGCGCGTTATTTGGCCAGAAAAGAGCTGCAGCGGATTTGCAAGAATAGCAGGTGTTTACTGCAGCAGGATTCCTCTTCGCGCTTCCATGTAAATAAGCTCCGCCATGTAAGGACCCTGCCTGAAGTCTGGGCATTTAAGGTAAACTACATGCGCAAACGTGCGATTACACGCAGACACTATGTACGAATGTTTCATTCGAGCCAAATGGCTGAAACGCAGAGCCAAGCTTGGAAACAGTCTCTGAACAAATTCGCCGCATATAACAGCTGCTGTATACCATACTGCGGCGTAACATCCCCCGAGGCAATAAGCTAGCTTACATATACATGTATTAGGAATGTATATAATATGAGAAGTCTGTTTTCAGCTGCCGTAAAATAAACAAGAAAAGGGTATACACTTTTGGAAAACTCCTTACTTCTAAATGTTTGGATCGGAGCTCAATCTTCATCAAGACAGAATTCTCCAGGCTTCGATGTACTTTTGTACCATTATCCTCTGGGCCGAGAGAGAAATAAATAAATGTCAACAAAAAAGAAAAAAAACAAAATACTAAAAAACAACCAAGAAGCAAGAAAAAATATCGGCAGCAGGTACTATACCAGCAAAAAGAATTGAAGCAAGAGACGGGAAAACTCGGTTATAACATCCGGAAGTTGCCCCCTTAGAAGTGCCCCGCCACGGTGGTCTAGTGGCTAAGGTACTTGGCTGCTGACCCGCAGGTGGCGGGATCGAATCCCGGCTGCGGCGGCCGCATTTCCAATAGAGCCGAAAATTCTGTAGGCCCGTGTGCTCAGATTTGCGTGCATGTTAAAGTACCCCAGGCGGTATAAATTTCCGGAGCCCTCCACTACGGCGTCTTTCATTCACATATGGTGGTTTTGGGATAGTAAACCCAACATATCAATCAATAAATCAATCGATCAATCAATCAATCAATGCATCTTCTTAGAAAAACCAAAATCTAAAGGGACATAATAACATCTTGCAACAGTGTGAACGACTATCAAGTCCTTTTCTTTCGCTCCGCAATTTGTATATACACGCACAGATAAGATCAAGGGTGATGTGTGTTCAAAAACTGATAAGACGCCTATACACGCATGTCGGTCATGTGGTAAGGCTCGCTGGAAGGTGTGCCAACACATACGGGCAACTAACACGGCTTAAAGTACTTTTCGATTTCACTGTATTCACTCGAACCTCAACTGCAATAGCTCTAATGTAGGCAAATATCTGTGGTGTACACCTCTGGACAGACGTGCTATGGCCAGTTGGGGGTCCATATGGATTTCACTTGCACTGTGGTGGTGTGACTGCTTCGTGGCGATGTAGGTCTCGGTGAGGTGGTGGGTGGAGGCGTCTGCTCATTCTGTACCAATGCAGAACGTCACAGTATGTTGTGATTGAATAATCTTTGTCTTCGGCATCTGGTCTTTGCGGCTCCGAGAAATGTGTTGGCAGAAACCAGCGGCTAGTTAACGCGTGTGACTTTGTAACGGATATATCCCAACACGTCAAGAAGGCACGAGCCACATAGAGAAACCTCCTCTGGGACTGAGCGCCCCCACTGGGTGACCAAGAAGACTCAATGTCAACTGTCATGAGCAACAATATTATCAGTCGAGAATCAGGCAACCAAGAAGGCGTGGTCCAGCACGTGCTAAGCATACTGAACTCCAGGGACCGAAAGCAAAGCCCCAGGGGCTTGATGTGAGTAGGTGGCTGCGCAGGGACGTCCGGGAGGGCTAGTGTCTCGCTTTGATTCCCCTACCTCCTACCACTTCATGCCGGAGTGTCAATAAAGTCGCTTCACTCACTCAATAGCCAAAGGTTATGCTCTACCTTCTAGAGTGAAGCATATTCAATATTCAACACATTATTCGGTCAGAATAACATTGCCTTTCGTTCATGTTTAGTAACCATCATCTTCATGTTCATTCACTTATGAATCTGCGTATGTCACTACATATATATTGCAAAACCACTCGTTCTATTCAATCAAGATTACACTCTTACAAAGTGGTTTCTCCAGTACAAGGAAGCGCGAACAGCGCAGATCACATACGGTTTATGAATATATTACAAGGCTGGACTATGAGTCAAGCTGGAAACGCCATCTTCAATTTGTTTTATAAAAGATTAACGGTAGTAATTATTTTTATTGAAGCCTCTTTTTATCTCTCGGACATCACTAGTAGCCTAACATAACCTAACCTGATCTAACCTATCTGAAGCAGCTTTCGAATAATCCTACCTACAATGGAACCACTGCTGCAACACTCAAGAGACAATGTCATCGAAGAAAGGGGATTCTACACTGTCTTCCGAAACATTAGCTGGAGCAATAGTGCGGAGAACGCGGATGTCTCTTTTTCGTTGTAGGTATATCCGCTTACATTTGCCACACTTGTACTCGGTCATTATATATATATATATATATATATATATATATATATATATATATAGGGCAATGTAGTGTGCACCTAAGAGGTCGTTTTTTCCGTGTTTTCACACAATAATAATGAGATCTAAGTAACAGACAATAATGCCAAGGAATGTAGAGGGGAAATTATTATAACCAATGTAAAGTAAATAAGAAGAAAGAAAAGTCGGTGATGAAATAACTTGCCACGAGCAGAAATATATAAATATATACATATATATAAATATATATATATTATTTTATTATTCTCAAATACTGAAGCCCCGTTATGGGGCTATCGCAGGAGTGGGTGCACAGCAAGAAATATTAAAAAGGTATAAAACAAAACAGCTGAATGCACAAGTAAAATGGCAGATCATAGAAATGCAAAAAAATTTTACAGATATACACAAACAATGAAAAGTTTACAGCACACCGTCTTTTAATGCCTTCAAAAATTCATCTTTTTGCAAAGACCGAATGTGACCGGGTATGAGGTTACACATTTCAATACATTGAGGAAAAAAGGTGTATTTGAAGAAATCAGTACGAGGATGAAACACAGATACATTAAGTGCGTGGCTATTTCTGGTGCATGATGGTTTGGCAGGTGTTATGTAGATGCTGTGTGGTGAATATTGCGGTGAATCAAATAAAGAGTGAAAAAGTTTCAGAGACTCGATGTCTCGTCTTTTAGAAAGTGATGATTTACCGAGCTGCGCTAGATGGCATGATGGTGAAAAATTACGATCATAGCGTCTGTAAATGAATTGAATAGCTTTTATCTGGATGGATTCAACGCGTTTTATGTTAGTGATTTTATAGGGGTACCATACAGTGGCTCCATACTCAAGGATCGGTCGTACGAGGGTTTTGTATGTAAGCAGTTTTGTTTCCCTTGGGGCTAAACGTAGTGAGCGGTTAAGGTATCCAAGTTTCTTCAGAGCTTTGTTGCATGTTGTATCGATGTGACTAGACCAAGATAAGTTAGTAGTGAAAAGGAGACCAAGGTACTTATATTGTGAGACCCGCTGCACTACATAGTTATTAAAGGAATAATCAAACACAGATGGGGTTTTCTGTCTGCTGAAACACATAGCAGCTGTCTTTTGAAAATTAATGCTCATCTGCCAATTTTGGCACCACCTGCAAAAGTTTAAGAACGATGTATGGAGTGTATGATGATCATCAGGTGAATTTATTACGTGATATAAAACGCAGTCGTCAGCGTAGAGACGAATTTTAGTGGAAATTGTGTCGGGTAGGTCATTTATATATAACAGAAAAAGTAATGGCCCTAGCACGTATTCCTGGGGCACTCCGGAAGGTACACGTGCTTTAGATGAATGGAAGGTGTTAAATGATACGTATTGGCTACGACTTGAAAAAAAACTTCGTATCCACTGAACAAGCGATTGGTTGTTTAGTAAGAGATTCAGTTTATATAGAAGTTTTTGAATGGATGACAGTATCGAAGGTTTTAGAAAAGTCTACGAATAATGCGTCCACCTGAAGATCTATGTCAAGAGCTATAGATATGTCATGAGTCAATTCTGTCAGCTGAGTTATGGTACTAAATCCACGCCGAAACCATGTTGTGCATTGGACAGAAGATTGTTAGTTTCGAAAAAATTGATGATGTGTTTGAAGACAATATGTTTCAGTAGTTTGCATGAGTGAGAGGTTAATGATATAGGCTTGTAATTTAATACAGATTGCCTACTACAACATTTGTGGAGTGGAAGGACTTGTGCAATTTTCCACGATGATGGAACAGTTGATGTTGATAATGAGTTGTTGAAAATTACTAACAGGTATTGGTTTGTTCATAGAGAATAGCGATGAAGAAAAATATTATTAGCAGTGTCTGGGCTAGACGACTTTTTTGAATCAACATTTAAAGTCAAATTTAAAACACCTTCTGTAGACACAGAGACATCATCAATAGAAACAAGCGAGGCATGAAGTGTAGTGCAAGAAGAAATTTTGTGATTATCCTGAGCAAAGATAGACGTAAAGTATTCGTTAAATGCATTCGCAATGACTTGCGGCTGGCTAGTAGGAGTTTCATTAGGGACGAATGTATTAGTAGAGCATTCCTTTGGTGAGATTGACCTCCAAAATTTTCGGGGATTATTCTTAACCATATTTGGCAAGGTAAACGAGAAAAAGAAGTTTTTAGCAGCGTTTTTTTTCCTACGAAGTTCCTCCTTCGCTGTATTGAATTCAGCTCTACGCAGGGCATTGCCATTACGACTTGCATGCCTTAGTCTTGATAGTCGACGCTTTATATGCAGTGGTTCTCTCGTTATCTATGGAAGTTCAGTATTTTTCGTTTTATTTTTTGTGGTACATGTGTTTCGATACATTCTATACAAGGTTTTTAAAATAAGACACAAAACTGTTGACATCACTAGTATAGCTTAGTTCTTTAAAGATGTCAAACTCACTGCTTAAGGTGTCAATTATAGACACATCGCCAGTCAGGCTATAATCGCGAAAAGATGTATATTCATAGCGGCGTTTCGGAACTGTGCAATTAAGAGAGATTAGTACACCTTTATGATCAGAAATACCATTAATGACCTGAGATGTAAACCCCCTTGTATACAGTAAACCACTGAGAAAAACGCAGTCCAGTATAACATTGTCCCTTGTGGCATCAGTGACAACTTGTTTAAGACCTAAGTTTAGTGAAAAATTAATCACTTTTCTACAAATTGATGAATCGGTGCCCAAAGTGAAGAGCGATGGCCATGAAATGCCAGGCACATAAAGTCTCCCATGCAAATTAGATTACCTGAAGAAAAGCCTTTTTGTTGTATAAAACTACTGAGTACTGGGAACTGATCTAGTGATGAACCTGGGGGACGATAAAATACACCGACAATTATAGGAGAGTTCGCGATATGAACCTTGCACCAGACGGTCTAAATCTCTGCAGGTGATTTTAATACAGAAAAACTTAGATCAGACCTCAAGAAGATGGCAACGCCGCCACCTCGGCCCTGCAATCGGTCAGTACAAAACACATTGAACCCTGGAGGAGTAATTTCAGAATCATATATGTCGCCATGAAGCCAGGTTTTCGTGACGCCAATAATGTGAGGACAATAGGTAGCAAGCAAGTGTACAAAATCAGGAAGTTTATTACTGAGACTTCTGGCATTTATATTGAGAATACGCACCTTATCATAATTCAGTCATTTCGTAAGAGTGGGGCGTTTAGAAGACTGTTTGGTGGATTTTACTAATTAGTTAGAAGTACAATCTCAGTCATACCACGCATTATCTACATATACATGATCGTACCTTAAATGCACAGTGAAACCGTCATTCCTAAAGGATGCAGTGGCGTCCCATAGTTTTTGCGAATAATCCGTATGTGTTCAGAGAAGTCCTCCGTTATACGCAAGTTAGAACCCTTCAGCTTGAAGCCATTCTTCAGCACCTTAATCTTTTCGCGGAAGTCAAGAAGTTTAAGAATGACCGGGCGAGGTTTACTACCAAAGTATCTACCGATCCTGTCGAATCGTTCGATCTGCGGAAATTCAACATTAATTATGTCTGAAAAAAACTTCGGCAGACTGGCCTTTAAAGAGTCGCTATTTTCATCTTCCTATTCCTCCTGACCATATATGATAACGTTTCTGCGCGAACGATTTTCTAAATCATCATTTCGAGAAGAAAGCTTGTTGACTGTAGAAGACAGCTTTTCAATTTGGCAACGCAGTTCGTCGGAGAATGCCGCATTGTGAGAAGGTGGAGTCTTCTATAGAACAGTTAAGTGCGTTTCGATAGCCTCAAACCGGGAGTTGACAGAGTTACGCAATTCCGCGACATCTTGTTCTATTTTCTTCTGGCCAGATAGAGTTTGAGAAAACATTTCTAAAACAGACCATTCATTGTCGGCATCAGAACTTCATGGATTATTAGAATCCATTCGAGTAGGAGAACCTGTGCGCAATGTAAGGCCTGAGTTAGCCAAATTAGCCCGAGTTAGCCTTTGCGGAGGTCCCGGGTTTAACTCCACATCGCCGCTTAGTAAGACACTACACAGGCCATGTACAATATCAGCATATGATGAAGTAAGCATAAATAAGCAAATGTGGGGGCAAGGTACCAGCAGAAAAAATCGATCGTCAGAACGAAGGCAATAGGCATTGCTTAGGTAACGTACCTGCACAAGGAACAGACAGCGATTAAGCATTGTGCTGGTGCTGCTGTCACCTTCCCCACTGAAGCGATGCAGTTGCGGTGGCGCTTTTATATCCTTGACCACCGACATCACATCGGCGGGCGTTTTCAGAAGTACGCTGTCATGGATGATGTCAGCGAAGAAGGTTGCCGGCATGCTGACGAACGAACCATGGCTTTGCTCCGAGAGGACAAGGCAGTCGGCGCGCACGCAAGCCGAAACTTGCGCGTGTCGATCAGCAACCGGTGAAACATCAAAAACCGTCGAAGATGTGGCTTCCAAGGGAGCTGCCAGGCCAGCGCAAAACTGCACAAGGAACAGACAGCAATTAAGCCTTGTGCTGGTGCTGCTGTCACCTTCCCCACTCCCCACTCCCCTATAATACCTTCCCCACTCCCCTATAATATATATATATATATATATATATTGAGGGTGTTTGGTATTTACATCGTCCTCATCACTGCATGATCATAATCACCATCATCCACTTGGCAATTTGTCGTCATCGTCTAGGTGTAGGCTCTGCCCGTTCATTTTGCGACGAGGGCTTGCCGCACGTAAACGCCGTCGCAACGGAGCCTTTAAGATATATATATAAATATAAAAATATATATATATATATATATATATATATATATATATATATATATATATATATATATATATATATATATGGATACGCTAGCGTTCTTGCTTTCCTGTTCATTATGTGAAGTCATATCACGGGCATGTGTTGCAGAATGGATGAGTGCGAGGCTACCTGTGATCGTGTTGGCATCATGGCCGACGGGCAGTTTCGCTGCCTGGGATCGCTACGCCATTTAGTCCAGCGGTACGGTCGTGGTTGCACCCTTGCCTTCACTCTACATGAAGAACGTGACACCACAACACGGGTAGCCTCAATTGTGAACGAAATACTGCCACAAAGCAAGCGGCTGCGTGCATACAAGGTGAGTGCTAATATTGCTATACTATGTCACCGAGTGTCGCAAAACACGGAGTCCATATATCATTAAAGGATTGCCCTAGAGCTGGTTAAATGCTCAGACGTTTTTGCCGCTCACTACATCGCGGATACAGTGAACGACATGAAAGCTACGTTTGCCCTACCTTGTACATAGGAGTCACGCTCCTTGCGTCGCTTGCGCGACATGGGCTGCGCACTGTCGTTACGCCTGGCCCACTCACGAGCTTTAAAAGCGGCAGCCTTGGTATAGCGCAGACTGTCGGAAACCAACTTTTGTGCGCGCGGTAGTGGTGTGTGCCGCGTGGGCGAATTTTAGGGGCTGTGCTTGAGCCAGTGCTATCATATTATGTAGCTTTTTGTAGGTTCGGAAATCATTTTATTCCATGTGTCAACCTTCAAGTATTAAAGCACGATGTTCCTCGAAGTGCAGTCATGTCGCTGGAGCTTTACGCACTACACACGCACACTCACTTTTACACACGCTATCTATCTATCTATCTATCTATCTATCTATCTATCTATCTATCTATCTATCTATCTATCTATCTATCTATCTATCTATCTATCTATCTATCTATGTATCTATCTATCTATCTATCTATCTATCTATCTATCTATCTATCTATCTATCTATCTATCTATCTATCTATCTAATCTATCTATCTGAGGTGTTTCAAGAAAACGTCCACATATTGTGAAAAGTGAGAGAACGGGACTATTATCTCACTGTTTTTATAAGTACTTTATTATTTCAGTTGAGATGTTACGATAACACGAGGCATTAACATGGCAGTAATTACTCAAATTTAATTTACCTTTTTGTTGAGACAAAACAGATGTTGGATCTGCAGAGACGACGACTATCCTTCATGCGTGCGTAATCAGCAGCATTTTGGGCAAGTTGGCGACCCATTATTTGAGAAGTAGGATTGTACAACGACAACAAAAACAAAATACGAGGTCACAATAGCAAACAAGAAACCCAGTGCGACGTTCTTTTATTTCTCCGGGTCTTTAAATGTGAGCGGGTATGTGTGTTTGTGTACGTGTATGGTGGAATCATTTCAAGATCCCCTATAGAAGAGCCTATAAGTGCATTGAGTTCTCTATAATGTGGCAGTTGTATTCTTTCAGCAGAGATAGACTTGTCATGTTCATCCAATCCAGCCTCACTATAAAGGATAGTGGATGCGGCACGAAGACATAAATAGTAAATCAAAAACGAAATGCTCATCGCTGTCACAAGGGCAGTAACAGTTTTCTTCGTGCCAAGAGGTTTCTTTGCGAGTGTTATTGTAATACGATTGCAATAACCAACAAATAAGAAAGGAGAAATACGGATTCAAACGCACCTCCCAAACACTAATTTCAATTATACGAGGCTGTATGAAACAAGTATCATTCGCGATGTTTTGGATAAGTGCAAAAGAAGCAAGTTCTGTTAAAGCTGTATTTAGCCCTGTGTCTCCTCCTCTCCGCTCTGTAGGCTCTATGCAGCACCGTTGCCTCATGTATATTCCATAGCACTTGTGTTGTTTCCTTACGGCTAATTGCCGCAAAAGGTGAAGAGTAGTCTCAAGAACTTCTGGCATGCAATGTTTATTGTGACAAGCAGGCTGTAGTACGCAACCTTGTATCTTATCTTTCCTAAGTATGATCGTAATGTATAGTGTTATTATGCCTACTATTGCTAATTACGACGAATATGGGGGAATAAAGATAGCCTCCTGTAAGTATCGTCTATTTAGTCAGGTTTGCGCCCCTTCTAAAAGAAAAAAAAAGATCTTCCTTTCTGCAATAATGAGATACAAGCATTAGCAGGAAGAACCACCTTGAAGAGTAAGCCGACAAAAGATCTAGGGGGATGAGGAATAATAGCGCCTTTCGGACGATACATTCTTCTGGGACGTCGAATACTCTCTTTACTCGCGCATGGCCACAGAGTTCTATCCAAGTCATACTCGTGACTGTGTACGAGATTACATGCTCCTAAAAGCACACTATATTTTTTTTCATGGCTACTGTGTTCTTAAAGTCTCACTTCAGTCTCCGCCTCCAGAACCTAATTGTGTGTTCTGAAATGCAATAACTTGATTTTATGGATTTAATAAAAAATTCTCATTTATGAAGCTGCAAAGTACTGCAAATAAGTTGAGCACCAACGCTTACCTTGAAGCAAAATTAAAATATATCAACTGGGATGTTCGCCATGACTTATCGGTTGTAAGCGAGTACTTGCCGGTGAAAAAAAACACAGAAATTCAGAGTGTGCGATTTCGCTGCTAGAAGATGTTTCATGAAAACATTTTGAAGACGGCACATATAACTTATTTTAACTCACTCTTTTTTTCAAATTGGTTTCTTACGATGTCTTTTTGTGACAGCAGCACGCGCGTGAACGCCATTCATAAACTGTACGAACAACGCCGGAGCAACCACTTTGCAGATTATTATACAGTTTCATCGAGTATGAGTGCGTCAAGTATTTCCAGAGCTAAAACCTTCGAAATTCATGTTTCATGCACATAGCATCCACTTAGTTTCTATAGGAGTTAGTGATATCAGTAACGCAATACAGCACCAACTACCAGACTAAGACGGGTTGGTTTCATGTTCTATCCGGCCTATTTCTCCCTTGCTTCTTAGTTGAAGTTTGATGACGTTCTAAAGCTTTTTAGTGATGGGAAAATACGTGGATCATTAAAAACAACTGAGAGGACAATGAAAATTTTTGACTGAATAGTATTTGCTCTGTAGCTAGTGACAACGTCACAATAACATAAGCTCCACTAAACCCAACTACGTTCCGTGCATAAAGAGTTAGCGTGCACATGCTCAATTAAACTACATTCGCCTACCCTGGATACGTTGATAAGTTCTGCGTGTCTGATATATTTTAATTGTCATGCGAACCCAATTTGTTGCGGTGGTTTTATGTAGTAATTATGACAATGGCAACGCCTTTTTTCATAACTTATAACATAACCCAAAGTGTCAGGTACCACGGCAATAACGAGAATATCGCCCCCCTCTCCAGCTACCGAGGCCAGCCATCTTATCAGCTCTATAAAGCGACTGCACTTTCCTCTGTACGTGCATACTATTGGTTCAATAATTCATGTAGAAATGATTCAATCATTCATTTATTTATACTGTTAGCCCAGAAGTGGGCCGTTACAGGGTGGAGGTACAAACAATTATTTGCGAAAAAGAAGTACCGTACAGGTCTCGAGATAATTTCTCGGTATTATTGTGAGCAGCAACTCGCAGTTATACATAACAAGAAATGGAACACAAATGCAATGCAATACATACGCGCAGAACACCACATGACGCATTTGAGGCGGCACTTTTGCACCGCGCTGAAGATTTGAAAGACAACTACTACAGTCTCATTCAACCAAAAAGTACACACGCACACCACTGTTGTTCAGAAAATGAACGTTTTAGATTCTGTTCAAATGATGTAAGCGAGGAACAACCAATTATAGACTCTGGCAGCATATTCCAATCTTCAATAATACGTGGAAAGTAACTAAACTTAAAGCAATCGTTACGTGGGCCTAGGGGTGGTATCTACATATTATGGCGATGTCTGGAGTGTTCTTGTGTGTTGACCTGGAAGCAATCTGAATAGTTTAGTTTAAAATGATTAGGAGTTAACTGGAAGAGGAATTTCAGACGCTCAATCCTCGTCCTAAGTTCAAGACTATCCAGTCTAGCTTTTTTACAAAGTTCAGTAGGTGAATGATGTCGGTGATATTTATTAAAAATAAATCTCGCACCAAATCGCTGTATTTTTGCTACTTTATTGCAGTTTGTCTTTGTGTAAGGGTCCCAGACAATTTTAGAATATTCGATAATAGGTCTGACAAGGGTTTTGTAAGCAAGACACTTTATATCAGATGGGGCGGTATAAAGATTACGTCTAAGGCTATACAGTGTCTTGGTAGCCCTGGAGCATACATTATCAATATGAGTGTTCCACCGGAGGTCGGGCGTAAACCATAACCCAAGATATTTATAGTTTTGTACACGCTTAAGGAAAGCATTGCCAATCTGGTAGTTGTAATCTAGAGGTGCTTTCTTTCTAGTTATAGTCATAAAGACTGTTTTTTCTGTGTTCAAACTCATTTGCCATTCTTCGCACCAATCCTTTATTCTTTGAAGATTGTTGTTTAGATTAACTTGGTCATGTTCAGTCTCGATTCTGCTATAAACAACACAGTCATCGGCAAACAACCTTATCGGGACCGTAACCCGGTTTGGTAGGTCATTTATATATAGCAAAAATAAAAAGGGACCCAGCACACTCCCCTGGGGAACTCCGGAAATAACTGCAACTGCTCTAGACTGATTATTTTTTATTTGAACAAACTGCTGACGGCAGCTGAGATAGGATGAAAACCATTTTGTCAAGTTGTTATTTTAAAACGTTTTGTCAATTTTAAACAGGAGCTTTGAGTGCGACACTTTATTAAATGCCTTTGCGAAATCCAAATATACCACATCAGTTTGACCACGCAAATTGATAGTTTTTGAAAGATCATGAACAAATTCGATTAACCGTGTAGTTGTAGATAAACCTCGGTGGAAGCCATGCTGCTTCGAAAATAATAGAATGTGCGTATCAGGATAGGACATCAGGTGTTTGTTATTAATGTACTCGAGTATCTTTGAACATGTACTGATAAGCGAAATAGGACGGTAGTTGCGCTCGTCCCGTGAGGAGCCACTTTTGTGAACAGGGGTAATTTTAGCCCGCTTCCACGCTAGTGGAAAAGAGACACTGCGCAGGGACGACTGAAATATTTTTGTAAGGAAGTGAGCCGCCCATTCAGCGTATCTGTACAGAAATTCGTTAGGTATACCATCAGGGCTGGGGATTTTTCTTGTATTTATATTAAGTAAAAGATTTAGGACACCCTCTTCGCTAATTACCACATCATGGATCGGCCGCTGCAATGATGACGTAGAAAACTCGGGCAAAATGCCATTATCATGAGTAAACACAGAAGCAAAAAAAGAATTCAAATAATCAACACGTTGTTGAGTAATTTCAGGTGGCCTCAGGGAGCTTGCTGGGGTAGTTATAAAGCGCCAAAACCTTGAGGGGGCTTCCTTCAAGTATTTCGTCAATGTCACATTGAAAAACTGATCCCTGGATTGTTTGATCAGACGTTTCAGTTCTTGTCTCATTGAAGAAATGCAAGCTGTTCCTTCAGGGGTACAATTTTTTGCACAAGATTTTTGTTTCCGTTTTAGTTTTCTTTTTGTGTGAATGATTTCTCTGGTAATCCAGGGATTGGTTTTACAAATGCGTTTTCTAATCCTGGGTACATAGCTGTCTATGCACTTCCCTACAACAATTGAAAAGAAATGCCATAGCCTATCAGTGCTGCAGTCAGTGTTGTAAAGGACCTGAAATTCATCAAAGGACCTTTCAAGATAGTCCAAAATAGACAAATCATCAGCCGCCATAAGATTCAATACAGTACTAAGTGTGGGTTTACCCAAGGTGTCTGGGGACAAAGCTAGGTGCGTTACTACCATTCGGTGGTCGGACAGGCCTTCTACAACTTCAAAACGGCTGAGTAACGGCAACAGCTTTGGGGACACAAAAACCAAATCAAGGATAGATGACCTTGTAGTCCCTATCCGAGTAAAGTCAGTGACACTTTGCGTTAGCCCGTAGCAGAATGCCAACTCCAGTAGTTGCTCAGCACTTGCAACCTGTTCCGATCCAGGAGACTGGGATAGCCAATTAATATCCGGAAGATTGAAGTCCCCTAATAATAATACGTTATCTTGGAGGCCAAAATTAGAATCCATAAAATTTCTTAGCTTTGCGATTATATCCAGGGAGGAATTCGGCGCTCTATAAATCCCTCCAATATACACAGTTCGCTCGCTGAACTCACACCTAATCCACAACATTTCTATGTCACTATTATCATATTTAAATGAAGACACAGACATATTTCAATTGAAGACACTAACAATACAAGATAACACCTACGACATTCCTGACGGTCAGTAAGTTCTAGAGTGTGTGCTCCTTGTGCCGCTGTCTTCGCGCGCCGAGTTTTAAAGTTATATTAAACCAACTAACCCAGCGACAATTATTACCTTAAATCCAACCCTCGGCTACATCTTCCGAAAAAAATTTTATACTAACACCTCTACTGAACTGTACTGACCCCATCAATAATCTATAACTGAGCACCTATTTATAAAATAATGAAGTGACTTTATTGCGACATCTGGCTAGTTGCTGGTCCGGGCTAGACTGCTTAAAATGGGGATGGAAGATTTTGTCTCTCAGCGTAACATAAACAGATAACTTTAAATGAAATGTTGCATGCTTACAAGAATTTTTCGGCGTGCTTCAAAGTTACATTTGTGTTTATTTTCTTCTTATGTATGTAGTGATTGTAACAGTATTGTTT
Organism: Rhipicephalus annulatus; assembly: GCA_013436015.1. NCBI lineage: Eukaryota > Metazoa > Arthropoda > Arachnida > Ixodida > Ixodidae > Rhipicephalus > Rhipicephalus annulatus. Next base: position 22,165 of record WOVY01007648.1, on the reverse strand, counting down.
AACTTCTGTTTACAAATTATCGGTACTTCTTGTGATATTCAATACGTCATTAGTATATGTGTCTATATATGTCCTTCTGCTGTATGCCTTGCACAGGGGGCCCAAATATTTGGCAAGTAGACACCACTACTTTTTGTTCTGGCCTTCCTTTGCTTTCTATGTAAAATAAACTGAATTAAACTAGATATTAAGAGCCATATTTTTATTTTCCTTTACATGTGTAGTATTTACGTTAACAAAAACTGGGCACCAGTAGTTCGAGCGAAATCGAGCTGGTGCGACTTTCTTATGAAGGTAAAGAATGGACGTTCTGCATCTCTGCTGATGGAGTTTGTAGTTATCCTTACGCTCTAACCAACAAAATTTGTGAAAAATCTCCCATGTACAAAGCAAGATTCGTTACTCAAAATCGTTCGCACTTTCTTGCGCAGGGAAGACACGAGTATCAGCTGGACAAAGCTCTTTCTTGGGGAACCATCTTCGCCAAGGTTGAGGAACTAAAAGTGGCTTTGCACCTAGATGACGTTTGTCTGACACCGGCTACACTGGAGGACGTATTCACCGAACTGGCCATCTAAGGCACTGCCAGCATTTGAATTCGAACTTTGATTTTACGCAATATGTAGCTACATCTCGTATTCCGCGAAGCAATACTTATGCTCACTTAGAATTCTGTACGTGAATTTGGTAGATGCGACTTTGTAGGATTGATCAAGAATAATTATTTGGTTTGATAGTGCAGTACAGCGCCCTCGGCTTGCCTGTCCCAATGTTTTTGTGCAAGAACCAATAAATTGTGAAATATAATGAAGCGAGAGAAACTGTGTATGCGTTAGAATCTATCCACGTTTTTTCTAGTAGGCTGTGGAGTACTCATGTCTGTGGGTGCTCATCTCAAAAAGAGTTCCACAAGGATCATACTGCCCCATTTATGGTCTGCCTAGTCAAAATCTGCATTTCTGTGCCAATAGAGTGCTCGAGAGAACGAGATGACCATGCGTGCGGTATTCTGACACTTATCACCAATCATTGTGAAGAAAAAAAACGTTTCAAACAATGTCCACTTCCTCAGTATTGCCAAGTTTTGAACCAAGTGTGCCGAACTCGGTAGCCTAGTATACTTGTCTACAACCCCCCGTTTAAATAACAGGAAAATACCTCAGCCATGTCATTGCGTTTTGCTGCCCGTACAGACCAAATGTAGGACATTTTCTAGGTAGCTTCGTGCTAATATGTTGTGACGATAAAGGTATAGCTTTCGCTGTCACGACATATAAAGCCGAAATGAGAGACTGTACACATCGCAAGTGTTTAAGAGTTGCTTTAGGGAAATTGCATTTGGTGTAGAATATATAACTAGGAGCTGAATACTTTCTGTGTGCTGAAAAGAAAGGAAGGAGACCTGCAGCTGCACGTCAGACAGGAAAACGTTTATAGCGGCCGAAATTGGTGGTCCATCGGGACTTTGATGCCAATTTTGCCGATTCAAGTAGATCCGTGCAAATGGAGCTTCTCAAGGTGACGATCCTTAAATAGGCGCACGACATTGAGGCGTGTACACTAGGTTCGGAAACCTGGGGCCAACGGGAGTTTGTTATCGCACCCCTGGCGAGATCTCAGAACCCCTCTTTCTACACTGTATGAAAGCAAACGTGACAATATATGCACCATATGAAAGCAAACGTGACAATGTTGAGTTGATTTGAGTTAAACAGGAATTAAGAATGGCCATATACAGCTGACATGACAACCTTCGTTTGTGAATTGCAATCTTGCGACATGCGTGCCAAAAACGAACACAATGTTTGTTCCATTTTTGCACGTAACTGTGAACGTGCCGAATTTTTTCTCTTTGCTTGCAAAGACCCCATCGTACTTTTTTTCTGGCGTTGCCTTTAGCGCATGGCGTGTTTTTTTATTGATTCTAGGCTCACCGCTAAAATGGTGGCCGACACCTGCACTGGAGAGCTGAATGCCAGTAAATCTGGACAACTGGAAAAAAAAAACTTCCAGGGGTAGAATTTCATTTTTAATATGTGTGCAATGTACTTGCCGTTTTTCTTTAGATTGATGAGAGCGTAAACTGATGCTGAGCTTGCCACGTTCACGCTGCGGGCTTTTTTTCTCTGAGTGCACTGGTATAGACACCCTGTTTGAATGCATTACGGTGTGGTGACGGCGGGTAAATGGACACTAACGGCAACTATTAGGTTGACGGTAAGTGTAGAAATAGCAGTCCAGAAACCTCTTAGTGTTAGGTTTGTGCCAATGAAGTGCATGTTTGAACGTAAAATTACGTTGTAGTGGTCCGAATCTGGTTATCGCACTCAAAACTAAACGTCTGTTGCTGTTGCTGCGCACAACGTTGGCTGGCTTCACTACGCTGTTGCTGACACTAGTAGCGGCAAAAAAAACAGCCGGAGCCACAGCATCAACAAAAGCCTTTAGACAATTTCCCGTCATTGGCTCAGAGATGGCAGACGTGTTTTGGTTCAACCGGGCCCCGCTAGATCTATCGCCTGGCCAGTTTAACCAAGCGAAAGTTGAACTTGCGAATTACTTGCGCCATTCCCTATAATTTAATGCCCGTCGGTTCTTTTTTCCATGTGTCCAACAGAAACGAACAAGAAGCGTTTTATTACGTCTCTTGATACTCGGTAGGTTATTTTTCTCAGTGCATCTAGTTTGATCACTGGTGAATATTTAGAGGTGGTACGTCTGACGTAATTTGGACCATTTTGCCAACTTACTATCGTAGCGCATGGGTTTTCGTGCATTTATCTTATTATTTAAAAATGGCACTGCTGATAATAATATTTTCGTTTTAGACGTTTCAATACATTGAGATTTCAATGTGGCATAAACTTTCATTTGACTTTAGGGTCCTTTTAAGGTCGAAGTTCGGAAAGAGAATGGACAGTTTGCAATGATCTGCAAGGTGGCTGTCTTGTAAGGTTTGTTTTCCAACCAAAAACTCTCGCTTACAGACCGATTTTTTCGCTCATTGTGTTGTACTCGCGTGCTCGCGTGCATTCTCTGCAAAATTAGTGAGAAAAGCAGTCTGTGAACGAGAATTTTTGGTTGGAAAACGAAGTTACAGGTAAGCCGACTTGCAGATTCTTGCAAACAGTCTATTGGTTTCGCGTGCTGCATTTTGGCTTAATGAAATGAGGCCGTCGTTCTTTACTTTTGGGATATTGAATACTTCGAATAGAAAAAAGTCTTGGAGAATCAATGAGTAGTCAATATTCGACAAGTAGAGTACCAGCTTACCCCTGTACTCGACTCTTCGCGATATATAAGCATAATTTCACGCAAACTCTTCCATCCTGGGCGGCCGCCGATCTGCAATTTATTTCATAAAAAAACAGACGAGCTTATATGTAAAGAAAGATGTTTCGAATCTTTCGAAAAAACACAATTTCTGTCTCGAAAGCTGCATGGCAAAATTTTTTAAATCGTCCAATCTATATAACGTAATATGTATAGCCGAAAGAAAATCTGACCTTCTAAGTTTAGATCAAAAGTCAGTTTTTTTCCAACAAAAGCAGGGCTATCTTTACATTTAGAATAGGTTTTAAAAATTTTTACACTTTCGCATTTATAGAAAATATAAACCACCACCAAAACAGAATTGTCAAATATTTCAGAGTGCTCGCGATAGTACTGTGCGATCCTGTGTGCATAGGCCTGACGCGGAGCCTCGTGAAAATGGATTGCATTGGAATCGATGAAATAATCCCGTAATATAAACTGTGGCCATTTGTTATTACTTCTTGCACACCTTTGTATGACCACATTTAGCATCATACATTTGTCTATTTCTCATCATCATCGTAATGGTGCGTCGTTATTAGAGGCCGGATATTCAAGCACAAAACCGCGTTTTAGGTGCCCAAAATAGGCAGGCAAAACGCCGTTTTAACTGTGCAAGCTCATAATTATAGGCACAATATTTTACGAAAATTCAAAGAAATTTAGACCGAGAAGCGGGCAGCCTGTACTTACGAGAGGAAAGAAAAAAATTAGTTTTTACGGCAGAAAGGCGGCAACGGTTTCGCATAGCCATGCAATTATACTTTTTCACGAATGGTTTGCAAAACACGGTCTCTATCTATATTGTCTAGCATAGGGGTGCTAGTGTACGCCGTCCGTTGAACACACTCCTGGGCCACATTTTTTTTGCGGCATCATTTAAAAGTGCAGCACAGAAAATAGCCAGGCTGCTACAAGACCAGAAGGGAGAGATATCTCATGGTGGCGGGTACTGCCCACGTAAGTTCCATTTCTTTCCTCGTGGTAAATATCTAAAAGAGCACCTCCCTCACAACGCTTGAGCGTTTTGAGCGGACAAGCGTATCACATGTACTGAGCGCTCCCCCTCACGTCCGCCAAAATTTGCAGTGCCACACGTAATCGAAGTTTAAAACGTGAATTTCTAAACAGAACGTATCTGTCGCGCTACTCTTGGGCACGCACCCCATGCATAGAGGCGGTGACGTACAACAATTAATAGCCCTGTGTAGTTGCTCGCGCTATTACGTCGCTTCTCTTCGTAAATATTCGTGCTTAAACGTACCTGCGAGTAGAATTTGATACTGTGAGAATTACTCGAGAGCGACATGTAAATTTGTGTGATCTGTCGCTTAAATAAAGGAAATAAATCTTGGAGAAATACTAAGCAACACAAATATTGTTTGTGTGTGTTAGAGCGTTTGCCTCGAATCACCGAGATTTGAGATACTACTTTTCCTTTATTTCGCTTGAGTACATGCAATGTAAACACAAATTAGTCGAAATAAGCCTTTTAAGATCGTGATATTGCCGCGAGGCGTATTGCGGATAGTGTTGCGCATGCCGATACCACCGACACGTGGCCTTATCGTGGTCCAGGATGCACCGCCCGCGACTCATCTGCAAAGATCATGGCCCGCACGTCGACCCTTCGTTGATAACGAGATAGCGCCAGGCGCTACGGCGACTGTATCTCGGATGGTGAACGCGCCTTGCGTTCCAGTGGGACATTTCTGTTACCCGACGGCCGTCGAACGCGCTGTTCACCTCCCGCTAAGCCGGTGTGTCTGTTTTCCTTTAGTGGGCGCAAGTCCGCCAAATAAACGGATCTCCTTCTATTTCTACTAACCTCCCGGTCTCCTGTCATCGGGCTACCCTCACTCTTACTGACATGTCGCCTTAGAAGACGACATTAACGAAGTGCGCGCGGCGGCACTGGCGCGGTGGCACGAGCGCGGGCCTGGCGTCGAACGCTGGCCAGGAGTGACTCCAACGCCTGGGCTACGCTTTTGAACTTGTTCACGTTTCCTGTCCTTTAATAAATCGTCTACAGTCACAAGCGGCTGTACAGACGTAACAGTTGGCGACGAGGAAGACTGGATCGACTCATCGGCACTCCACCGACGTCAAGGAAATAACATGGCGACGCCCGACTTCGGTCGGCTACCCGAATTCAGCGGCAGCCCCAGCTCCTGGAGATCCTGGTATGGGAGGCTACAGTTCTTCTTCGAGGCTAACGAGATTACAGACGCATCGAAGAAACGTGCTCATCTGCTAACGCTGTGCGGGGAACAGACTTATGACATCGTCTGCGCCCTCGTTCAACCCAAGCAGCCCAACCAAGTGAGCTACGAGGACATAGTCAAGATGCTCAAGGCTCACTTCGATCCACAACCGTCTGAAGTCTTCTGCAGGGCACGATTCCAGCGACGTGACCAAAAGCACGACGAAACGGTCAGTGATTACGTCACGGCGCTCAAGAAGCTAGCAGCAGATTGCAATTTCGGGACAAGCGCAGACACGGCAGCGAATCCGACAATGCTGCCTATGGACGTCATGCTGCGTGATCGTTTCGTTTGCGGTCTTCGGAACGAGCAGGTCCAGCAACGGCTCTTCGCAGAAAAGGACTTGACGTTCAAGAAAGCTTTCGACCTTGCACTGCGAGCTGAAAACGCCATCGAAGACCAGAAACGCGTGAAAACCGAATTTAAAGAGTTTCACGAATCCTGCATAAGCACATGCAAGATAGACAACCAAGGTCACTCTAGTGCCTCTGCCCAAAAGAAGAAACAACGCTGTTGGCGTTGTAACGCGCTACATAATCCGGACACTTGCAAGTTCCAGACAGTCTCCTGCAACTACTGCAAGAAACGAGGACACATTGAAAAAGCCTGTCTGAAAAAGCGGAAAGAAGCAAAAACGAGCAACAGCATCGAATATCCCCAACAAGGAACTTCGACAGCTGCCTCAGCACCGGTGACGACTCAGCAGGACTCATCAGACGTGGCCCTTTACGAGCTCAACACCGTAACCAACGCGTCCAGCACACAGAAGGTCATGACTCGGCTACGCGTACATGGCAAGTTCTTGGATTTTGAAGTCGACTCGGGTGCAGCCTGCACACTCATCAGTGAGGTCACGTTCAAAGCTACGTGGACAGATGATCGACCACGGCTTCAGACCGACAACATTCTCCTACGCACATGGTCAGGACAGTCTCTTCGAGTTCTCGGATGTGCAACGGTGATTGTTACGCGCGGAAACAAGACCATGACACTACCACTTGTTGTCATCAAGGGAGCAGGTTGTAACCTCCTTGGACGAAACTGGTTTCCTCACCTGGGTATACAGATCACGGGCATCAATGATGTATCCGGCGATGAACTTGTTTCGAAGCTTCTCGACAAGTACCAATCTGTATTCGACGAGGACATATCAGGACACATCGGTCCAGCGGTACAACTAGACCTCGTGGAAGGAGCGAAACCAAAGTTCCTAAAAGCACGGCCGGTTCCTTTCGCGCTCCGGTCAGCTGTAGAAGCAGAATTGGATCGACTGCAAAGTCAAGGCATAATCGAGCCAGCACAGCATTCGGATTGGGCAACGCCTCTCGTACTGGTTCGAAAGAAAAATGGCTCGTTGCGAATATGCGGCGACTACCGTTGCACAGTGAACCAGGTATCAAAGAAGGCAGACTACCCACTTCCCTCAACTGATGAAGTGCTCAGCCACTTGAGGGGAGGCAAGGTCTTCAGCACCCTGGATTTAGCACAAGCGTACCAGCAACTTCACGTGACGCCAGAGACAGCAGAGATATTGACCCTGAACACGCTGAAGGGACTATACAGGGTCAAGAGATTGCCTTTCGGAATTTCTGCAGCCCCAGCCATTTTTCAACGTTTTATGGAGACAATGCTGTCAGGCATCACAGGCGTGTGCGCATACCTAGATGACGTGATCATCAGTGGGAAAGACGCCACGGAACACGCCGAGAGACTGGAAGAAGTGCTGAAGAGGCTACGAAACTACAATCTGCGCCTCGGAAAAAACAAGTGCTGCTTTGCGGTGCGACAAGTTTTCTTTCTGGGACACCGAATCGACGAGACAGGCGTCCACACAAACGAAGAGAAAGTTCGAGCCATAACGGACGCTCCAGCACCAAACTGCAAACAAGCGCTTCAATCATTTCTCGGAATGCTGGCTTTCTACGACAGATTCTTGAAGAACAGGGCAACAGTTGCCAGCTGCCTATACCAGCTTCTTCAGAAGGACGCCACGTGGAGATGGGAGACAAAGCATCAAGAAGCCTTTGACAAGCTTAAGGCATTGCTGCTCAGTCAGACCGTACTGGCACACTACGACGAACAGAAGGAGCTTCTTGTCTCTTGTGATGCTTCACCATATGGCATAGGAGCTGTTCTGTCTCAACGTGATGACCAGAATAGAGAGGCGCCAATCGCTTTTGCATCTCGGACGCTAGGACCGGCAGAACGCAATTATGCTCAATTGGACAGAGAAGGCCTTGCTGTGGTGTTTGCAGCCCACAAGTTCCACAAGTATATTGCGGGAAGAAAGGTGACTTTCGTCACTGACCACCAACCACTGCTCGGCATACTGGGTCCACAAAAGCCAACGGCTCAAGTCCTTTCTCCACGGATGACCAGATGGTGCATCAAGTTATCGGCGTATGACTACAGCATAATCTACAGGCGTGGCAAGAACCATCAAAACGCGGATGCGTTGAGCCGTTTGCCATTACAAGAACGTCTCGATGAACCCTGGCCTCCAGGTGACGTACTATTGTTCGAAGCTTTATCGAGACCTCCGTTGACTGCTGCCGAGATAGCACGCCTGACACAACAAGACAGCATCATGCAGAGGTTGTACAAGGCAGTGCAGGATGGTACAGTGGAGAAACTCACTGGAGATGAGTTTGCTCCTTACCGACGACGAGCGACCGCACTAGCACTACATCGCGAGTGCATCACACTTGGATCCCGAGTGATCATACCGAGCTCAGCACGAGCCCGTGTTCTGGCACTTCTGCATGCTGGTCACAGAGGCATGGTAGCCATGAAGAAGTGCGCAAGGAGCTACGTATGGTGGCCCGGAATGGACAAGGTGATCGAGGAAACGGTGCGACAGTGCCGTGAATGCCAAGCAACGCAAAAGAGCCCACCCAAAGCTCCTATTCCTACGTGGGACCGCCCCCAGACAGCATGGAACACGGTGCACGTTGACTTCGCGGGGCCACTACTCGGACGCACCTACTTGGTTGTTGTGGACGCATACACAAAGTGGGTGGAAGTCCGGCACGTGACACAAGCAACATCCGCGGCTGTAATCGACGTGCTCCGAAGCCTCTTTGCAACGTTCGGCATTCCCCGAAGGGTCATCTCCGACAACGGAAAAGCATTCATCTCCAACGAGATCAAGCAGTTCTATGCGTCGAACGGCATACAGGCTGCAACCTCACCAGCATATCATCCGGCAACAAACGGCCAGGCAGAACGCTATGTGGCGGAGCTGAAAAGAGCGCTGTTGAAAGATGCAGACAAGTCCATACAGTGCCGACTTGCAAGATTTCTGTATCGGCAGCACACGACAATACACACTACCACAGGTATGACACCGGCGAGAGCGATGTTCGGACGAGAATTGCTCTGCCCTCTCGATCTTCTTAAGCGGGAGACGAATAAGCGAAGTCCTGAGAGCCAGGAGGCATTGCAAAAATCACGCCGCTTCGCTATAGGGGATAGAGTGCTTATCCGGCAGTTTTTGAAAAAGCCAGATTGGATTGAAGGCGAAATACTGCGCCGCGTCGGACCACGATCCTGGCTTGTAAAAAGCGACCAAGGAAAGGTTCGGCGTCACCTCAATCACATGAGGAAAACGAGTCAGACCAGACAAACAACCCAATCGCGGACAGATTGGAGCGCAGCTGACGATCTCTTGGACGCAACGCCAGAAGAGACGCCATCGAGCTCAGCTGCTCAACCGCCTGACTCGCCCGAGATGCAAGATCACACTCCCTCGCAACCGTCGACGTCACAGGCAGTGGCCACTCGGCAACTGCGACCACCAGAGGTTAGGCGACCTCCAGACCGCTATGGAGACTTCGTCTAAGGGAGGAAGAGTGACATGTCGCCTTAGAAGACGACATTAACGAAGTGCGCGCGGCGGCACTGGCGCGGTGGCACGAGCGCGGGCCTGGCGTCGAACGCTGGCCAGGAGTGACTCCAACGCCTGGGCTACGCTTTTGAACTTGTTCACGTTTCCTGTCCTTTAATAAATCGTCTACAGTCACAAGCGGCTGTACAGACGTAACACTTACGTTACAATATTACCTTTGTCCACACTCATACATCCTTAGGTTGTAACAAAATAAATTAGCAGATCCCACGTACAGTGGGAGTCGATGATATGTGAAGCACGAAAGATAAATGTTGATATGTCACTTTAAAATCAGCACAGCATTACGAGGTGGAGGTAAATGATACCGTACATGACTTCCGTGTCATGATTATCATGTTTGGATGTGTCGTTTACCTTCGCCATCTATTCACGTCAAGTGATACCAAGTTTAGTATATGTTGAGCTAGCGAAACGGCCGCTAGCACGCTGTGAGCGTGGTATGTTGTCACGTTCTTAGATGACACGCGTGTCAGGATTATCATGTTTGCACCAATCATATACTTTCGTCATTCATTAACGTCACTTAACACCATATTAGGTATATGTGGAGCTAGAAAAACAGCCACGAGAGCTTCATGAAGGGCCCAAGACACTCCAATTTAGTGGTGACGCACGCACACGCTACGCACAGTGACGTTACGTTAACGAAACGCGAGAACTCTGACGCCAGGGGCGACCAGCGTCCGTCGGCGCTGCTCGATGGCAACCAGCGCGAAATGCGACATGTTGAATTTCGCACCGCTGCGTTACCCACACAACACTGCCTCGCCCTCTTTTCGTGAAAGAGGGACGCTGGACGCGCTGAAACGTGCACGCGTCAAAGCAACGCAGCGCGGCATGCGCCTGCGAGTATATGGCAGGACCAGCACCTGGCGTGGCAACGGCGGCATGACGCGACGAAATGAACACTGGCGAGCACCCGCACTGCGTTACGTCGAAATGTATTTGCGCCTTGACTGTGGCACGTAGTCATGTCCTCACATGTCACGCATCCCTAGATTATCATTTCTGCACCAACCACATACCTTTGTCATCCATTAGCGTCGCGTAACAACAAATCTTGCCTACGTGAAGCTTGCAAAACGACCACGAGTGCATTATCAGTGTGGCATGTTGCATGTCGGCACATGACACGCATGGCGTGATTATCATGTTTAGATTTGTCATTTACCTATGTCGTCAGTTCGCGTCACGTAATAATGAGTTTGGTTCATAAGAAGCTAGCGAAACGGCCGCGAGCGCATAATGAGCGTAGCATGTAGTCATGTTGTTACATGCACGCATCTCATGCTTATCACGTTTGCACGAGTATCATGCCTTCTTCACCCGTTCACGTTCCGTAATACCGAATTAAGTATAAGTGAAGCTAGCGAAACGGCCACCAGTGCAGCATGAGCGCAGCATGTAGTCATGTTACATGGCACGTGTCTCATGATTAATATGTTTGCACCACTCTCATGCCTTCGTCATTCAATCACGTACTGTAGTACCAAATTTGTTATATTTGAAGCTAGCGAAACGGCAGTGAGAGCATCATGAGCGTGTTGTGTAGTCATGTTGTTAAATGACACTTACGTCATGATTTTAATGTAAGGATCTGTTGCTTGTCTTCGCCTTGCAATCATGCCATACCACACCAGTTTTGCAACATGCAATGGGAACCAAACCACCGAGAGAGCTGCAGGACCATGAAACATAAATCATGATATTTATGACACAAATATCATACTTTTCATGTTACTGCTAGTCAAATATGTTTTTCTTACAGTCATGTTGTGCCATACCAAGTTTCGTATTGATACTATTAGCCAAACGGCCAGGAGAGCTAAGAGTTGTAGGCGGCTAAATAGATAGATAGATAGATAGATAGATAGATAGATAGATACGCTCAAAGTCGCCAAAGTTCACTAAGAAATGCTTCGCATTTAAAATATGTAAAATGTTTCTGTGACCTCAATATACATAGGAAATAACGTGGACAAATGAAGGGAGAAAGAAGGTAAATTCACGATCTGACGTACATCATTACGAACGAGACCACCAGGTAACTCGCATTTCACCTCTCTTGCATGTTTTCTGTTAATTCGTTTGCGGAGCTTTTTGCGATTTGCCTTTGGTGCTGACCGGCAGGGGTTATGCTGTGCAGGGGGAAGAAGTGCGTCGTTACACGAAAGCACAAATTTATCAGAATGCTTGCAAACTCACAAAGCGGTAATCAAATATTTTTTTCTTTATATTATCGAATGATATCCGTTGTACAGAATTCGGGAATTGTGCAGAATTCTGGTACGTTAGACACAAGCGCCATCTGGCAGTTATCTTCGAAAACGATGGCGTGCACCCGCGGAGAAAGATGCGCGCCAGTCTTGGAGGTGATAAGGTGTAGAACGCAAAGCGACGGGCAGGGGTGACCACCACGACGTCGTAGGAAAGCGTTGGAAACATCTTTCTTAGCATCGCGTTCCACTGTCAGCGCAGTGCGATCAACGCTCCATTCCTTAAAGTTACCTGTGTGTGCCTCTTCTAGTATAAAGACAGAAATAAAAAACATCGAAGCGTTGTTTTGGCGCCAAAGATATGCGCAATAATTTCTCTTTAATTGACAATCGCACAGTAATGAATGCTAAAGCTTGAGCAATATTGGTTGGCGCAGCGAATGGTGTTGGCCGTTTGGTGCCGTTTGAGGTATCGCCAGGGCAGACAAACATTATGTTGCCATAGTGCTTGTGATCAGTACAGAGCATTCTGACTATTGAGAAAATTTTCGGGAAGGTATAAATTGCTCGTATTGTGTCTGGCTCTCCTTTCGTCATCATTAGAAGTGTGATGTTTATTTTTGCCATGAATCAATAACAAGTCACCCGATCAGAGACCTAAACGGAGAAGCTGGGGTTGTTCAATAGGTCAGTGTTGCACGCGTTTTATTACAAATGGGCATAATTGTTATTTTTAACGTCTAAAACCACCACATAATCATCGTGGCACTCTAATGGGGAGGTACAGAATTTTTACTACAGAAAGAACAGAAAAAAATTGCCCGCAGCTTCCCTCGGGGGAACACTGAGGAGGATGCGGAGCATATAATTGGTTAACGGGGTGTTAAAGTGCGACTTACTTGGGTCGATGGCTAAATTGGTTAACGTGGTTGTGAAATGGGGTGTTAAATTGCGACTTACTTGGGTCGATGGCTAAATTGGTTAACGTGGTTGTAGGAGGGGGTGTTAAATGAGTGAACACGTACACACGTATGCGAAAGGGCGGCGCTGGTCGAAGGGACGTTGAACATTGTGTTTGTGGATTCGTTGGAATTCATTTCACCGCGACCTTGGACGTCGACGCGCCGTACAAACCAACCGACGAGCGGCAACTGAGCGAGCGAGCGCCGACCTTGAGTATATATACAGCACGACGGCGCATGCACTGTCAGCTGTTGAATGTTCTCGAAGCGCGACGCCACATGCGCGTCCACTGGAGAATCAGGAGAATTGTAGATGTCGAACGCGGTGTGTAGAGGAGGAAGCGTGCACAGATGGTGGAGGAGTGAAGCGCGCGCGGTGTGTAGAGGAGGAAGGGATGCACAGATGGTGGAAGAGTGGGCGACGGCGCGACGGCGCATGCGCGCGCGTCAGCTGTCGAATGTTCGAGAAGCGGTGTGGACGGCGCGGACGGCGCGGATGGCGCGGACGGCGCACTACAAGGCGCGAGTATAAGATGCTCCGCATCTAAAATAGGAAGGTACAGTACAAGGGCCTCAAGCATTCTTTCTTCGTCGAAAATGGGTTTAATGACAAAGTGAATTCTATGAGCACTTGCATCTCTTTACAGTACAATGCTAACTACAGTGGTATCAAAACTTGTCGGAGTAAAGCCGCACAGGACAAGAGTTCACTTCTGTTGTTGTTTTGAATTTATTCACCATCATGTATTCTTCACCCTTTGTACTTTAAGTGAAAAGTTTACAAGTAACCACTTAGGAGCATCTCATTTTCGAATTTGTTTCATGTTTTGTTAGAAAGTCTGCAACAATACTGTCAAGTGTGAGTCAGCTGTAAGACTATCATTTTTATTCATACAGAAAGTCTAATGAACTTTTTTGTATCTTTTTCAGGAAGACATTTATGGGAAAGCAGAATAAGTTACTCACCCACCTGTTTGTGTACAAGACAGTGAATTGTGGGAACAGTGCTTCACTGTACACTAACTCAAACATTTCGTACTAATTAGAACGTTTGGATAGTACCCTCACTGTGTTTTGTTATACACGCAGAGTGGTATGCGTGATAGTGCATGAAACTTGTCCAACAGCGTGCCCGTTTGATAATTTTGCATGATTATGAATGACACTAGATGGAACCTGCTTTTTACAGCAAACTTATTCTTAAGATGGATTGTTGGACGAGTTGATGAGTAATAACTGTCAAAGAAAGAGCAAAAAAGAGGCCCATATCATAGTGAAATGAGAATGGAACGCAATGCGCTGCTAGAAAGGGAAGTGTGCTGCCAACCACAAAATATACGCACACAGAGTACGAAAAAATACAACATAAAAGTATCATGTAGCCGTAGAATGAGTACGAACGTGACTAAAATAACCATACATGCGGTAAACTTCAGCTTATAGTACTGTGATGCTCTCTTCTCTTCATTTCTAGATTTATGTTGGTTTGTAACGCACTTTTTTCAACTATGGACTCAAGTCCGAACTGCTTAACACTCTGTATGCATTTGGGGTCAAATTAGTTTCAACCTCATGACGTACCAATCTCTAGAACACAATATGCGAACTACCATCTACTATATATAGGAAGTTTTGAATTTTAGGCCTTTGATTGCTTAATTTCAAGTTACCTGTGCAGCCCACATATTTGGATAAATTTTAATGTGGTGATTATGCATAAGCCACTAAGTGTGGAAATAAAGATAAAGAACTTCTTGGGTTGCAGATGACATTGGCTAGCATGGAAATATTGCAATTGAAACAGGGTTTATTGGTGAAAGTAGTACTTGCACAGCAGGTCCATTGATACGGAAAGCGGGTGGCAGCAATCAACACAGGCACTCGAGGTGACAGCTCGCGCACGGCTCCTCTCGCTAAAGGCGTGAGCCACTGCGGCACATAATCTTTTTCTTCTCTATAATACCCCGGCGACGAAGGCGAGCCATCCTGGCAAGTCAAGATGACGAGAGTAGGAGTGGGTCGTGATAGGGCTTGAGACGACTCACGCGGACAGTCTCACGACCAAGGCATTGCCTGTCTGTAGATGGCGTGACCGGCTCGATCGCGTATGTGACATGAAACCGACGTTCGACGACGCGAAAAGGACCGTGATACTTGGGAGCAGACTTAGAGGACAGACCTCAGTAGTGGAAGGGCAGTCGGAACCAGACCAGCGAGCCCACAGCAAAAGTCTCGACTCGCTGTTCGCGGTCGTGGTAGCCTTTTTCGAGTGCTTGCTTGTCCGAGGTGAACGATTGGGCCCACTGACGACACTCTTCAGCGTGGTGCACAATACCAGGAAGACGGTTGAGCTCTGAGACGTCGGGACGATACGTGTCAAGGGTGGAGCATGGCTCATGCCCATACAGAAGAAAGAAAGGCGAGAAGCCTGTGGTTGCCTGCGTCACGGTGTTGTACGCTCAAGTCACAAATGGGAGAATGACAACGCAGTCCAATTGATCAGAATTGACATACATAGTGAGCATGTCTTCTGGCGTTCAGTTGAAGTGCTCAGTTAGACCATTGGTCTGCGGATGGTAGGCTGTAGAAGTGTTGTGAGCCGCGCGGCATGCCCGAAGGAGTTGTTGTACAACTTCGGATAAAAAAACACGCCCTCGATCACACAGTAGTTCACGAGGTGCGCCATGACGTGGTACGAAGCGTCGCAAGACGAAATTAGGTATGTTACGTGCACCAGCCATAGGTAGTGGAGCTATTTCAGCATACCTCCTCAGATGGTCGATGGCGCCAGTGATCTATCGATTTCCAGTGGCAGTGTACGGAAGGGGACCATACAGATCGATTCCAACGCGGTCGAAAAGGCACTCCGGACACGGTAGAGGCTGTAATAATCCGGGTGAATGGGCCGCTGTATTTCGTCGTCGGCATAATGAACAGGACCAAATGTATTTTTGTACAAACGTGTACACACCATGCCAGTAATACCGCAGGCAGATCCGGTGATATGTTTTTTACACACCAGCGTGAGCATGTTGCGGGTCGGCATGAAAACACACACATGTGGATCGCGTGTGGTGTGGTATCATCATCATCATCATCAGCCTGACTACGTCCACTGCAAGACAAAGGCCTCTCCCATGTTCCGCCAGTTAACCCGGTCCTGTGCTTGCTGCTGCCAATTTATACCCGCAAACTTCTTAATCTCATCTGCCCACCTAACCTTCTGTCTCCCCCTAACCCGCTTCCCTTCTCTGGGAATCCAGTCAGTTACCCTTAATGACCAGCGGTTATCCTGTCTACGCGCTACATGCCCTGCCCATGTCCATTTCTTCTTCTTCTTGATTTCAGCTATGATATCCTTAACCCCCGTTTGTTCCCTAATCCACTCTGCTCTCTTCTTGTCTCTTAAGGTTACACCTATCATTTTTCTTTCCATTGCTCGCTGCGTCGTCCTCAGTTTAAGCTGAACCCTCTTTGTAAGTCTCCAGGTTTCTGCTCCGTAGCTAAGTACCGGCAAGATACAGCTGTTATATACCTTCCTCTTGAGGGATAGTGGCAGTATACCTGTAATTATTTGAGAGTGCTTGCCGAATGTGCTCCACCCCATTCTTATTCTTCTAGTTACTTCAATCTCGTGGTTCGGCTCTGCAGTTATTACCTGCCCTAAGTAGACATAGTCTTTTACAACTTCGTGGTATAACCAAAAGCAATGCACAACCATCCGCGTGGTAGTTGCTGTGGTATAGTGGCGCGTCCCGTATCTCGAAATGCGTGGCTTGGCGGCGAAGAGTGCGTGGGTACGCAGACGTTGAAAAGTGGGAAAGAATGTTTAAGAGAGTTGTCAATCCATGGGTCTTTCCGCTGTTCAGACGACATGCTGGAGACGGAAATGGGAGCGATGGGGAAGTTGGCGTCCGAATGCAGGTGCTTTCGTCTTGAGCGGTGGACGACACGAATGTCGGATTCTCGTAGGCGAAAAGCCCAACGCCCAAGGTGACCTGAAGGATCTTTTAGTGACGCCAACCAACAAAGTTCGCGGTGGTCTGTCACAACGTCAAAACTCTGTCCGTACAAGTAAAGACGAAACTTGATTAACGCCCAAACAATTGCGAGGTATTCTTTCTCAGTTATTGAGTAGTTCATTTCCGCTTTCGTGAGTGCGCGACTTGCATATGCGACGACGTACTCTGGAATACGGGGCTTTCGTTGCGCGAGTACTGTTCCAAGACCAACGCCACTGGCGTCTGTGTGCACTTCAGTGGGGGCACTTGGGTCGTAATGGCACCCCACCGTGGTGGCTAAGGTAGTATTTGCCGACCCACAGGTCACGGGATCGAATCCCGGCTGCGGCGGCTGCATTTTTAATGAAGGCGGAAATGTTGTAGGCTGGTGTGCTCAGATTTGGGCGCACGGTAAATAATCCCAGGTGGTCGAAATTCTCGGAGCCCTCCACCACGGCGTCTCTTATAATCAAATTGTGGTTTTGGGACGTTAAGCCCCACATATCAATCAATCATGGGTCGTAATGACGTAAAATGGGTGGTGACGTAAGCAGGCAGCGCAGTGTAAGGAAGGCTTCGTCACATGCCGGGGTCTAGTTAGAAAGATTAGCTGGACCGTTCAGTAGTTGCGTAAGTGGGGCTATTATTGATGCAAAGTTGTGGACGAAACGGCAAAAATACGAGCACAAGCCAATGAAGCGCCTAAGTTCTTTGAGTGAAGTCGGCTTCGGAAAGTCGGCTACGGCTCGAAGTTTGTACGGGTCAGGGTGAATTCCATCTTTGACACAACATGACCAAGTGGTGGTTGTAAGTTGTAAGTTGGCAAGCCCCGAAGCGGCACTTCTTCAGATTAAGCTGCAGGTTTGCCTTAGTAAGGCACCGAAGAATTGTGCACTGATGGTTGACGTGGGTAGGGAAATCAAGAGAGAATACGATAACATATTCAAGGTAACATAAGCATATCTACCATTTAAGGCCACCTAAAATGCTGTTAAACATTCGTTCAAACGTAACAGGTGCACAGCACAGATCGAATGGCATCACCGGGAATTACGGTATAGGCCATCCGGCGTAACAAACGCTGTTTTGGGACGGTCACACTCTGCTATCAGAATCTGCCAGTAACCTGAACGTAAGTCCAGTGACGAAAGAATTCGGCACCTTGTAGGCAATCGATAGCATCGTCGATGCGGAGAAGAGGGTATACATCTTTTCAGGTAATTTGGTTCAGTCGCCGGTAGTCGACAGAAAATATAATCAAACTGCCTTTTTTCTTCACTAGCACAACAGGTGGATATCAGGTTCTAGAAGATGGCTTTATGACACAACGCTGAAGGTTATTGTCCACCTACTCTGGAATTACATATCGTTCCTTGGGTAATACGTGGTAGGGGTGTTGCCGCAAAGGAGGGTGTGTTCCAGTGTAGATTGTGTGAGTGACGGTGTTAGTTTGACTCAGTGCTTTTTTGAGGAAGGTCAAATGAATCGCTGAATGCATGCAGAAGTGTTATTAGCTAGTCCCGTTGATACGGAGGAAGCTTGCTGTCGATAGAGCGATTGAAGATATCTGAGGAGTAGTCATCCCGCATAAAAAGAGGAGTAACAGCGTTCAGTTGAAGTTGCTGGCCAGGGTCGTGGGTCTCAACAGGCACAATAACGTTGTCTGCAACAGTAAGAAGTGTTTCGTGAGTTCTTAAGATGAGAGGGCATGAGCTAAGATTGCAAATGACAATTCCAGAGGTATCTTGGTGAGGTGGCAGAACGGCGTATGTGGCGGCGACAGAAAACGTCAGATGGAGAGAACACAACGGTAGAGCCGGACAATTCAGTGCGATTGACGGGAACAACGATGGCACTAAGAGGAGGAATATCAATGTCAGAAGCAACAAGAAACTTGCCAAAGTGAGTGCGCTCATTGTCGGTAGATTGCGCATAAAAAAAAGGATGTTTCCACCTACGCGCGAGCGTAGTCAATTACGGTGTGGTGGTGCGACAAAAAATCTCATCCAAGTTTCACGTCGTGGAAATAAATGGTCAACACGAGAAACTTATGTGGTACAGGACGTCTTGAATGATAACTCTCGCCGTACATGCTCCGACTTGTCGAATTGTTTGCGCGCTCGCAGTATTCAGCAAAACGCCGGAAGGCAGCGTCGGTGCTTCTCGTATCGAACAGCAGAGTTTTTGACTCATCACCGATATGGCGGCACCGTTGTGAACAAGCGCTATAGTTAGTAGACCTTCAACAAACACTTCCAGAACGTTTGTGAGGGACGGGCGAGGACTTATACAATGTGAAGATTTGGCAGCTCGTGTCTCCGGAGCTGCGACAGTCAGTTTTCCGTCTCTACGTGGTTCAGTCGGCGACGCCGAGGGGACGGAGAACCGTAGCGGCGTGGTGAGGATGAGCGCTTGGAGCCGAATGGTCGGTAGTCGGCAGCAGGGTTGTGGTCTAGTTCAGTTGGTGACGGGTTGCGTTAAGCTGATTCTAAGTCACATTCACGGGGCAGTTCTTGTCGCGCATTGTACGGGGCCGGGAAAGAGTAGTAGAGTACTTCGGAGCTGCAGCCGGGCCCGTTTCGAAGCGCCAGCTACAGAAGCGCGCCACAAGACCTGGATATCCGCTTGCGTAACAGATCGGGCGACTGTCAACTGTGCGCCAAAGGTTTCCGTTATAGCGCTGCTGTGTTGCTGGAAATAGTGTCGTTGGTACTCGTACAGGCTGAGGAGTCGGCCCAAGTGGAGGTCGTGGCGGAGTAGCAGCAACAGCAGCGTAAGTCAATGGCGCGGTGACAGGTGTTGTCTGAGAGACGAACGGAAGTGCTGTAATACTAAGGCACCTATTCTAGAAGGGTGTGGTCAAGAATTAAATTGAGTGATCAACATGGGCAATTAGGGTTTGTGAGAAAAAATATCTTCTGTATATGTATTGCAGCCTTTTTATTCTGATGCTGCGTACGGCCCAATGAGCTTTGTAACTTCTGCCTGTGTGTCCAGGACTGTCACTATAGTCAGTGATAATATAAGTATAAATATATTCTCCACCTACGAGGCCATATTAGACTCATTTTTCATGCCTCTATGCTACAAAGAAAGTAGCTCCAAAACAATGACAATAATTTTGACGGATATAATCGTAATGTTGCAAACACTCCATTTATACTAAAATAAAGAAACCGAAGCTGGACGAAAATTGTAGTAAAGACATGGAGTTCAGCGTCAGCATAGAAATTTATCTTTTGATTAACTGGCATCTCCTGCCGCACTTTTCTCAGAGTCCACGAAGAAGAAATTTGTAACTCTCGAAGGCGTAGTGTCTGCGTGGTGCCTATTGTGGTGCCAACACAAGCAATGCCACATTTGCCCTACAGTTTTAAATAAAAGAATTTTTTTGCGGTATCACAAAACTAAACAGGGTCATTATTCATATTTCAGAAAGTCATTTGTTTTTGTTTTTGTTTTTGTTTTACAAAACTTTTGCTACCAGTTTTTTGTTTTTTTTGCTCTATGCTGTAACTATGGCAACAATGTCTGAAAGCGAAGATTGACCAAGTTATCTGAGAGGGCATGACTTCGTGAACCTTGATTCTTGTGCTGCTGTAAATTCAGAATGTGTGTCTCACGTAGCCGTGCAGGTGGTCGTGTTTGGGGTAATCGACAATTTGCACTCTTGTTTCCATGCTATAAACGCGCGTTACGATCAATGCGTTGATGCTTAGTGGAGTTTTGTGGTTCAAGGGTCATGGGTGGCCAAAGAGCGCCATGTATTTGATGTGATGTAAGCAATGGCTAATGATTGCGTTGAGAGGGTGTGCTACGGCTATATAAAGGCCTAAAACCACGTGCTGTAGAAAAGCTTAAGTGTGTGTATAAACTATAAAATTATGAGAGTAATACGTGATTCAGTGTATGAATGTGGAATGTAATATAAGTGACCTTGATATCTGCAAGTAAGCGATTGCAAAACGGCACGGATGCATCCTCAGGCATCTCTTTAAAACTGAAGGGTGAGAGGCAGGTGCTTCTCATAGTAGCTACTGCAGCAACAACCTCCGCGGAGAGGTTATGCTACGGCTTTCTCTTGTATATGATGCTGAAGCTTTGAATTTCATCTAAAAACGCGAACAATTACTCATATTTAAAAAGTGGTTCTTTGCCAGTCAACATTTCAGCATGAAGTGTAATGTATTCATGGCACGTTAACGGAAAATGCATTCTTTTCTAACAGTGTAAATCACTGCGCTAGATGAGCATGCTTGTGGTAGACAGTGAGTGATTCAACGCATCTATCGCACAAACGTGTATCCCCTCTGCACAAAAAGTATGTGTGTGTAGTGTGTGTATACCCCTGTTCGTATCCTTGTAAGTCTGAGTTCTGTGTGGCACAATTCCGATACTGGCGGCCAATTACAAAGGAATAGCTTGATGACAAGCTCTTTGTTTTCTGTGTGATTATCTCATGTGCTCTGCCCATAAGCTCCTAGCTTTCTTCTAGAATATGGTTTTAGGTCTATAGCAGAGACAGCTACGGATGTATTAACAGCGCTTTCATAGACGGATGCGGGTAGCTGGTCCGCCAACCCGTTATTTTGTATCTCATGGTGTCCTGGCACCCAGCACACAAAAACATGCTGTTTAGACTTGTACACTGTGTATAGTAGTGAATAAAGTGAGACACGGGCAGGGTTTTGTGTTTTCTGAGAGTTTTAAGAGATCTTACGACGCTCATAGAATCGCCTTTTGTTGCTTTAATTCTTTGATGTGTTTGACGCCGCAAGTATCGTAAAAGCTTCTGCGGTGAAGAAGCTTGTGTCAGGATGCCGAGTGCCGGGATCAAAAAAGGATGAAACAATCACTGCGTACGACACAGAAATGTAAGACTTTGAGGCATCTGTAGAGAATTTAGGACAAGTGTATTTATGTTGCAGTTCCATGAAATATGCGATGATGTGTACAATGGGCGCGTGCTTTGTAACCTCTAAGACACATCGCAGTCTATCGACTGCCTCTGCCACGGTGGCAGGTGTGCTGCAGGAGCATTGAAAAGTGTTCAAGTGGCACACCTGTTTCCGGAGCAAGGCCCCTCACTCGAAGGTTCGCAACGAAGGCCGACTGCAAAAGAGTGCAGAACTCATCATATCATTATTATACGAATGTGTAGGATGTTCTTTGCCTGCATTCACTTTCAAATAATACAGCAAGGACATGTAAGATCTCTGAAGTTGCAACGACCACTCGTTCAATTCTACGTACAGGGTCTGTACAGGGCAAGTGCGAAAAGCACCCCTAGAGAGCCGGATGCCTAAATGATGGCACGAATCAAGCACTTTCAAAGCGCTTGGTGCGGCAGATCAATAGACAGTCGCCCCATCATTAAAGCGCATGCATATTAGGCTTTTACAAAGATTGATGAGACATTTTTCTATCACTGTAGCAGATGTTCGCTACAAGACCTTCAGTACATTTATTGCTTTCAAGCATTTGTTTTAGAGATTTT